>JAJHUR010118854.1:994-15111 GCA_027495735.1 Lutjanus campechanus
TCATATTTTCCATTTATTGCTGTTTTTATATGAATATATTTCTGGTATATATTGTAGAATAAGGCCCATATTTACTGGTGAACTTGCTGTTGTATATATTTAGTTATTATTGTTCTATGATCTCTTTTATATTTTGTAGTAGAACGTAGATATTTTGACAGACTTGTTCTTGTTCTATTCTTGTCATTTCTCTCTGCTTCTATATGTTTGTATTGTTGAATGGGAGCACCTGTAACGTGACCATCAGTTTCTGAATTATAGTTTTCCTCAGTTTCTAAAAGTCAAAGATTGAAGTTTAACTAAACAGAAAAGTTAATTATTTCAACTAAAGGTTATTAAAGGTCAGAGAACTTTTTACAGTTTATGTCAAAACAAAACAGTTTGAGTTTGGCTACAAATCAATCTGGCGATAATTTTTTCACCAATCAATTAGTTTGTTTCCATAAAATGTCAAAATCGAGACAAATGTTGATCAAAGTTAAAGTCGACGTCCTCATATGTCTTTTGTCTCTTAAAGATATTCAGTTTACTGTCGGTGCACCTGGACGTATTTTAACTTTAACTTAAAAGTTAATCAGTGAAATTTAATAAATTGTTTACATGTCGTCTCCTGATCGTGTTGTAACAGAACCAACCTGTCCAGAGTCAAACACGTCATCAAAGACCGTCCACGGGCATGCCGCCGGGCGCTGGCTGCCCCCCCCCGGTTAGCTGGTCTGGCCCCCCATCCCCCATCGCCTCGGTCTACTGTCGCGATACCAAATTTTTTGCCTTGTTAGGGGGTGTAATGTTATATAACATTACATGATGTTATGCCATATTATATTATAATATTATATTAATAATACATTACTTTATATTGTCTCATATTATGTAGTATCACCTTATGTTACATTATGCTTTGTCATATAATTTTTTTTTTCTCTTTCTCTCGCTCTCTCCCCCTCATTACAACCCTAATGCCTCACAATTTGTTAATCTGTTTTTTTTTTTTTTTCCTCTCTAACTACCCTACTTTTCTATCCTCATCATACACGCCATACCCCTTCCTGTTTAAATCATTAAGTATGGACATTTACCCTCCAATCAAATATTGACACACACACAACCTGAATCTACATGAACCATGAATGCAAGCTTTGTTTTTGTCTGTTTGTATGTCTGCTCACCGTATGTCTACTGTCTATACCCTATGTCACTGTTTTTGCTGTGTTTTGTTTCTTTCACAATAAAAAAAAAAAAAAAAATCAAAGACCATCCACACGCTGACAAACAGCTGTTTGACCTGTTGACCTCCTGCAGGTCTGTAAAAACTCAGACCACCAGACTCATGAACAGTTTCTTTACCAAAACTAAAACTAAAACATCAGAGCACAATGATATCATTCATGTATAATAATATTATTTATTTATTTTAACCTGAATGCAGCTCACAGAAGAACAGAACTCTGGATTCTGTTGTACTGTTGCACAACACGATGACGATAAAGACTTTCTGTTTCTGTCTCCAGAGTCGGGGTCAGCTGCAACATCTGACTTCTTCCTTTCAAATAAATATATTGAATGATGTCACACATGATCATCTTTAAATGGTGTGAGTTATTAGCAGACACATCAAAGTTTAATATCTAAAGATTTGGTCTCGTCCAGAGAGTCTCTGTGTAACTGAGAGAAATACAAAAAAATGTTGCTGTCCCCAGTCTCCAATAATGTATAAATAATATAATATTAATCAGCTCCTGTGAGCTCAAAAATGAAAGAAGAGTTTATGATATGGATGATGTCACCTCAGCTCTTTTCTGATTGGTTAAACTGACAGTGTTACAGCTAACTCAGTGTTACAACACTCCCTGGTCTCCCCTAACCAAAAATTGTACTTCAGACATTTTCTCTCTTTTATTTTTATTGTTTGTTCTTGTGAGTTTTGTGACTCCTGTAAAAACAAGATGACATATCATTTTTATATATTAACATATTTATGTAACACGTCAGTCATTCTTCAGAATTGAGACAAAAGCATCTTTTGACTTGAACTCTTCAGTTGTTGGATCATGTTTATTAAACTTTGTAACAGGCCGACGTCTTTACGACCATATTTTTTATTTACTGTAACTTAATATTAGTTTTTCATTCTGTCTGAGACGAGTGACACAGGGGCAAGTTTAGAAAAAGTTTTAAAAATTAATGCAAATATTTTGTAATTTATATGGACACTTACACATGTGTATCTAATATTACATTATATTTATAAATATTATATGTGTGTATACTTTTTATACAATTATACATATTATACACATTATAGTTCAGTTTCTTTATGATTAATAAAGTTTATTTTATCTCTCTTGGCTATTAAACCTTAAAACAGGCCAACTTCTTAATACAGTTTTTTAAATTAAATGTAATTTAACATATTTCTTAAATTGTTTGAAGTTGTGTATTCGTCTCTGGGACGAGTTTAGAAAAATTAAAAGAAATAAAGTAGATATTATATTTACATATGTATATTATGCATCTACATACTATTATTAACATTATTATAATTTATTACATTATAATTACACATTGTTATATATCAGATTTTTTAGATTTTATTCTATTTTCATTTCATGAATATTTATTTTTAGCTCTCACTGTTTTCTCACCTGTTCTCTAAAATCAATAAAGTTTCTATTATTATTTTATCTCATAATAAATGTGATTTATTCTCAGTTACATTCCTCCACTGGTTTATTTATCTGTGAGGTGAAACACCCTGAAGTCACTGAGACACTAATGAAAAGGCCGTGCCACCTGTCCTCCTCCTCCTCCTCTTCTTCTTCCTCCTCCTCCTCCTCTTCTTCTTCTTCTTCCTCCTCCTCCTCCTCCTCCTCCTCCTCCTCCTCCACAAAGTGCAACAGTGCGGCAGCTCCGGCAGCGAGCAGCCGAACATGGATGCTGATCAGCGGCAGACTGAGGGCGGACCGGCCGCTCTGCTTCCATGAAGGAGAAACACAACAAACTGCTCCGCTTCTCTGCCGACTTTCATGGCGTGTGTGTGTGTGCGTGTGTGTGTGTGTGTGTGTGTGTGTGTGTGTGTGTGTGTGCCGACTTTCTCTCCATAGAGTTTCACTGAGTTTACATCCGGGTTTTTTCCCTAGGCAATGGGAGTCGCAGCACCGCCGTTCCTTAGGCAAAGTGAAATAAATTCGCCGCACCGACACAAAAAGTAGTCCGCTTTTCGAACACATTGTGTGCGCGCCTCGCGCCGCTGATCGGCTCGATTTAACGAACTTTAACAACAAGTCGCACACATATCAAACGGTTTGAGGCCGATAAAGACGCGTAGTTTGGCCGTGTGAGTAGTTTTTGTGCCCCTTCCTCCAGCTCCGGAGCGCAGGGATCTGTGCTGTGCTGAGGCTGAGCTGAATGAGATTGAAGAAGAGTTCTTCTTGTTTTGTAGCTTCAGTTTCTCTGTTTTTTACACAAATTTACTCAAACTAAATATAAAATACAGCAACAAAAGCCAGGCGTGCGGGCAGGAGTCGGCCGGGCTGTTTATGTGCCGTTATTCCACCGCGGATCGGCTTCTTATACATATATATTTAATTAATCTAGAGGAGGACTGCTGCTGAGTAAGTGCACATTGGGCTTTTTAATTTCATAACTTTAATTTTCTGTGCAGTCAAAGTTGTCTGCAGTGTGTGTGTCGCTCGGTGTCGGTGTGTTTGTTTGTGAGCAGGTGTGTGAGGCTGCAGCCGCCGTGTGTGTGAGCTGTGTTCAGCGGAGCTCCTCTGTGTTTCTGTGTGTTTAGCTGCTCTGTTTCTTATTCTAGGAGTTGATATTGTGGAGGACAAGGGGCCGATAGAACTTAGAGCCACCGACGGCCGCTGCTCGCTGTCAGGACTCTGAAAGATGGCGTCTGTGGGGACTGTTCCTCTGTCAGTGTCTTTATGTGCGTCTCTGTCTGTCTCTCACCTCGTTATTTCTCTTTGATGGAAGTTATCAGCGTGGCTGCTAGCGTTAGCCACCGCGGCTAACAGCACGGTTAGCATTAGCGGCTAACTACAGCTAACGTTCTCCACTTGTTCTGTGGAACATTTTCACCGCCGCACACGGAGCAATGTCGGCGGTCGGTTTGATGATTTTAGCAACGCAGAGAAACAGTGGAGAGTTTACCGCGCTGTGAGCTGGCAGCTCCGGGGAATTTATAAGGACGGGCGGCCATAGAGGGCTCATAAGGAGGTTATAAAACATTTATTTCAGCGCCGAAACAAAAACACACTTTTCAGTATGTGAACTCCCGCAGCAGAAACACTTCACGGCTCTCATCTGGAAACCCTCCATTTTAGCTTCATTTCTCGGTTTTTCGGGGCCTCTGCAGCGGCATGTGATGCTGATGGAAGTTTATCCAGACAACTTCATGTCCCACCCAGGGAGCAATTACTCCAATTAACCGGCGGCGTTTACATACTGCTGGGCCGCCGATGTACAGAAGCTCCACAGAGGCTGCTTATTAAACGGTACGTGTGATTAACAGCCACTAAAACCGCGTTTACACCCAAAACACCCAGAACTTTTAGTCCCAGGAACTACTTTTCAAGGGACTTTAACTGCATTTTGGTTCAAAGAACCACAAAGAAAAGACAAATGACTCCTCTGATGTGTGATGTATGTTTAACACATCATCTTTAGGAGCATTAATAACCAAATATTTCATGTATGTGGCCTCCAGGTTTTATTTCTTCATCATCTCATTGTTACAGTTTGATTCTGATTCATTGCATGTTTTAGTTCAACATTTTACAAAAACAGTCTGATTTAATGCTGGGGTGTGTTGGTTTGGATGATTTCAGCATCACTGAAAAACACCTGATGGGACAGACGGTCATAGCAGGTTAATAAGAAGGTTATAAAACATTTATTTCACCGCCAAAATAAAAGACACTTTTCTGAATTTCGACTTAAAAATTGGGCAAATTACAAAATTTCTGCATGTAAAATAGAAGTCTGTTTTTATGCATCATGTTTAGCGAGCATTAACCGTGTTTTAACCAGGTTTTCTCTGCTTCATCATCACAGAGTCACAGTTACTAATAACATCCTGGTTCCTTTGAGCCCTTTAGTTCAACTTTCCATAGAAACAGTCCTACTTTATTCTGGTGTGTGATGGTTTGGATGATTTTAGCAACACTTGATAGGACAGATGTTCATAGCAGGTTAATAAGAAGGTTATAAAACATTTATTTCACCGCCAAAATAAAAGATATTTTTCAGAATTTCATCTCTAAAATTAGTAAAATTCTGAAGTGATGCATGTAAAATCAACAGCTGTTCTTAACACGTCAGTCTTGGGTTTGACATTAACCGGATGGTCACCAGATATTTAATGCAGGAGGCCACCAGGGTTTATTTCTACACTTTGAATCTTCATCATCATCAGAGTTTCAGTTCTAAAAACGTCCGCGTGCCTTCACACCTTTTAGAAAACAGCCGTACTTCAGGTCAGCGTGTGCTGGTTTGGATGATTTTTAGCAACACTGAAAAACATTTGAGCCACCTGAGTTAAGTGTGTTTATAAGGTGGCCATAGTGGGTGAATATGAAGGTTATAAAACATTTATTTCACTGCTGGAACAAAACACATTTTTTAGCAGTTCAACTAAAAAAATTAGACAAATTACAAATTGATGCATGAAAACGCGGCGGCTGTTTTTACCTGTCAGTTTTACGAGAATTTGTCCTGCGGCCACCAAAAGTGAGTCTGTGGCCACCAGGTTTTCTCATCGGCGTGTGTTGGTTTGGATGATTTCAGCAGAGTTGACCGTGTTGTGAGGAGGCTGCTCTGATGAATCTATAAGGACAGACGGTCGTAGAGGGTTAACAAAGAGGTTATAACACATTTATTTCACAGCTGAAACAAAAACTAACTTACCTAAACCTTTTACTTTCATTTCTGGCTTCTTGATGTCTCTGCAGTTTGGTTTTTATTTATTTATTCTTATTTATTTAAGTGGGACAGAGCATATTAATGAAGATCAGTGTGTCAGACAGGATGTAAATAAACCACAGTCAGCTGACATGCTGATATTATATTGATATTGACATGAGTTTTGTATTTTCATGGTTTTAAAAGTTTTATTACAGTAAAGTGATGTCATTTTCCAGACTTTTTTTAGTGTTTCTATTATTCGTCTTTACTCACTTCATCATTATATCCACATGATTATTGATCAGAAACATCGTGTTCAAACTCAAAACCGTCCCTATAATATAATCGATCAGTATCAATATCAAGATATTTGGTCAAAGTTATTGTGATGATGAATTTTGTCCATATTGACGACTTCATGTCCCACAAAGGGACAAATTACTCCAGTTAACCGTCAGCTGATGCAAAGAAACACAAGAGAGGCTGTTTTTTAAAACATGTTTCAGTCAGTCAGACAGACAGTCAGACAGAGACACAGACAGACAGACAGACAGACAGACAGTCAGACAGACAGACAGTCAGTGACCTGCTGCACCTCCTCATGTCTCTCGTCTCTGCTCACAGGGGGACAAACACTCCTGTACTTTAATTACAGATACTTTTATACAACTTTACTTTAATGTGTTTATGCTCCATCATGTATATAAACATGTAATAGATGGTTAATAACACACTGTAACGTTGTAATAAGCAGGTCTTAGTGTTTATGAATGTATTGTTAACATCTATAACTGGTCATGTGTGTTCTCTCCACATAAACATGTCCTTATATCTGCTGACAGCTGCTTTATAATGTGTTATAAACCATTTATGAACCATACATTACAGACTGCTTATGAATGCTGAAGAGTTGAAGTGTTGACACACAGTTTATTAATTATCAGGAAGTGATTATCAGCAGCTGAACTCGCTGGTTTAATAGTTTTAACTTCAGACTTTATGAGTTGACTTTAGTACTTTATTAATATTTATATTAACTAATTAAAAAGTAATTATTTATATTAACGTGGAGTAAAAGTGTGAAGTTTAATAAAATGTAAAGTTTCAGTGTCACTGTCTTGGATTATGACTCTGATCTGTGATGGAATGTAATGAAGTAAATTCATTGAAGTATTAATAATAATATTAGTTATATTTTGAGATATTTCTGTTTTCATGTCGCTCTGTTCTTCTTCTCCATCAGATCTCTGAGGGATATTTTCTATTTTTTTACTCCCCTACATTCATCTGACAGCTTTAATTAGTTTACAAATGAAGATTTTTACTCACAAAACATATGAAGAGTTTATAAAATATCATGTTTTATTATAAATTAAAGTACCAAACAGTTTATACAAGCACAGCTGAGACCATCAATCAATTAATTATCAATTATTTTGATGGCTGAAGTCGAATTTCCTGTAAAAACATTTCATGGTTCCAGTTTCTCAAATGTGAAGATTTGCTGTTTTTCCTTTGAATATTTATAATTAATAATATTTAATGTTTTGTAATAATGTTGAGTTCTGTTGAAACAAACTTTGAAGGCGTCGCCAGAACCTTTACAAACTTATCTCAGTTGTTTAAAGTTCACACTGAGCGAAGGAACAACAACCAGCAGCAAACTTTGACTGAACTGAACGAGCAGTCAGCTGTGAATCAGAGTTTTATAGATTATTAGCAGCTGTAGCTAACAGTTAGCTCCAGTCACAGATAAATAATCAATAAATTCTGAAGTAAAATGCTCTTTAATGATGAACATCCAGCTCGAGCTGATTTCTTATTTGATCTAAATTTCTGCGTCTCTAACAGGGTGTGTTTGTTTTGTCTTACAGGGCAGCACTGAGGGGTGGAGTCCAGTCCCACAGCCAGGTGGTGAGTCCTGTCAGCTGATTTAAAGTCATTTTAACACGTAGTAACAATCTGTGAACTAAAAGTTTTATCTAACTTTTAAAGTGTTGGTTCTAAACCTGAGGTCCGGGGCCTCTTTAGGGGGTCACCAGAAACCACAGAGGGTCCCTGAGACTTCGTCTCCTCTGAGGTCCTCAGATCCAGATTTACACACGTCGACTAAAATCACAGTTTCTTTCCAAAATCTAATTTAAGAACTTTTCAGGCTTTTTTCAGTGTTTTCCAGCCGTGATTTAAAAAAAAACATATTTATTTACAAACTGATTATTTTTCCTCTTTATCACATTAAATCAGATGTTTTTGTGTTTTTATCAAACTAAATTATGTTTTGTGATAAAATTCTACAGACGGAAACAAATTAAAGGAAAATATGACAAAGTTTTATATTTCAGTGTTTCACCTGTTTGTCAGAAAACACCAGTCATTTATTAATTAATAAGATAAATCACATTTATTTTCTAATTCCCATTTTGTTTCTTGTTTTCTCTGTTTTTCTAATTTAAATTTTATTTCTGTGTTTATCTAATGAACGGCTCCACCAGACAAAACAATAAATAAATATATGACGATTCTAGACTATTGATTAATTATCAGTTAATACATTTTTAATCAGTTAAAATCTTATTTGATAATTAATTAATTAATCACTTACTTATTTATTTTATTTCTGTCTGGCAGTAATTAATTATGAAAGTAATGTGATTACAGTTTGTGTTTCCTTGGATACGAGTCGGCGGGTCTCTGAATGATTTAAAGGATTTAAAGTGTGTCAGATGATTTATTATCAGAATCTGTCAGGATGTTTAATAATATTAATGATATAATATTAATAAGGACGTTTTCATGTTTAATCACCTGAAAATAATAAAAACTGTGAATGAGCCCTTTAATCCGATGATAAAGTGATGCAGCGTCTTTAAATATGATGTAATCAGGATATAAATTTAATTAATAAATTACATTTGATCTGTTTGAAGTTACACTTCAGTATTTTCAATTCAAAGTTACTTTTTTATTTGTATAATGTGTAAATAATTCTAATAAATTAATTCACTTCTTCCTGTTCTTGTTTAATAATAATCTTATATTAATGTTCATTTATTTTAATTTTACAGGCGTATTAAAGTAAAAAGTGACATAAAATAAGTTTGAAACACATTCACGTTGAGTAAAGTCAGTAATAATTTACAGCTGAGTGATTTTAAAATTACATTTAATCATTTTTTATTTGATTTTTCAGACTCATTCACCTGTTTTAAATTTAATAGTTTCTTGTTTTAGTTTATCAGTGTTTAGATTTGATGTGTTTTAATTTAAAATAATAAAAGTTGCTCACATATAAAGTCATTTTTAATGACAATAACAAACACTTATTATTTATTTTGTTTTACTGACGTTTCAGTAAAAACACAAACGATTAATCATTCAGTGATTTAATAAAAAATAAGGTTTCACTCACACTGAGTCAGAAACTGATTTTATTTTAAATATTGATTGATCTGTTAGTAAAAACACACGGACGTGTTTAATTTAATCATAAAAGTTTCTTATAACATGTTTAAATTAGAGTCAAACTTATCGATCAATCAGACGATATTATTGGTCAGAATTTGGCCAATCACAGCTCTGCAGCGCTGTCTGATCTGTGCAGGTATTAACTTTCTATTCATTTATTTTTAATGTATTAATTGATCACTGATCAATAGAAACGACAGTCGTTTGGTCTCATTTAACATTGTTTTGTTTGCTGGAGTCGTTTGATAAATAATCAAACTATTTTTTCAAGTCTTTCCTGTAACGATTATTTTCCTCACTAATCAATCAGCTGTTTGATCAGAACATGGTGAAAAGTGATGAATTGAATCATTGATTAATAACTGATAAATTGTTGCGGCTCAGTTCTGACGGGCAGGTGTCACATGATCACACATCAAACTTTGTTTTTCTTTAACTTGGATTCTGACGTTAAAACAGTTTTGTTGTTTATGTCACAATAACGTCTGATTTAAATATTTAAATTTAGTGTATTTATGTATCTAAACATAATTTATCTCAGCTGGAAAAGATTTCAAAGTAAATTTGAATTTGACTTCAGAAAAAGTGCAGGAACTCTGAAAGTGTTTTTATTGTATCAATTATTCAGGATTAATTGATTATTAGTGTTTTTAAATATCAGTGTGCTGACGTCATGTCAAACAAAACTATTTTGTCTCTGTTACGTTTCTTTATCACAAGCATTGATGAGCACATTTGATCGATCATTGTGATCGATATCAGATTTTTTTAACTCTCTAATATTATCAGCTTCAACTTCATTAGAAGTTGAATGTTAAGTAGACACAGTCTGTTACCATGGTAACAAAAACAGAAATATTCAGTGAACGTTTCATGAGCGTAAGTTTAATTTAATGTGTTTTATTATGTATTAAAGACAGAAACATTCAGTGTGTTTATAACTTTAAGTAAAAAGTTTTTGTGTAAAGTTGTTAAATGATAATTAAAATGGAGGTTTTGTGAATTTTAATGTAATAATGAAGAATGAATGTTTTTGTCTCCAGCGGCACTTTAATGCTTCAGTTGGATGGTTTTCCTACTGGAGACGGTGTTCAGGTAAATCATCTATAATCTATAAATATATTGTTTATAATCCTGATGAGCAGTGATGTTCTGTGTGTGACGGGTTTCAGTGGTTCAGACCGACTGACTGTAAATAAAGATGGACGACAGGCCCCCTGGTGGCTGGCTGCAGTATAGGTCATAAGCTCCGCCCCCTCCATGTTGGCAGATGGATAAACGTTAAATAAACGTTTCCTGAAGATGGTTCCTGTCATTTTAGGAGGTTCTTCTCACACTGATGTTTGTTTGATGATATTTTCACGTCGTATTCGTGATATTTTGACGTCTGCGTGAGGAAGAAGAGACGCGGTTTCCATCTTTATTTACAGTCTGTGGGAGGGACTTCCTGTGACCTTGTTTGACCTTGGCAGTGAAGTATTACTGTCAGCATCACACAGGATGTCCTTATATGGCTGTGCCTCATGTTGCCATGACAACAGCCCCCCTGATTTCTGTTGAACCGGCTGTTGAGACGTTTCTGTGTGTGCAGGCTGATCGATCGGCTGGCAGACTGACTGGATCCATGATGGAACTACAGACGTTACAGGAGGCTCTGAAGGTGGAGATCCAGATCCATCAGGTAACCGAGCGAAGCCTTGATCTCACAGCACGACCTTTGACCTCACCTGTCTGCTCTTAAAACTACGTTTAGTTGTGAAAACAGGTGTGAATCTCCAGGTTCTGATTCAGAGGCTGCGACTCTCCGCGTTTCTACAAACCTGTAAACTTCAGGTCGCTTCAGAAAACTGTTATCAGGTCGAGATGTCTGTCGCAATAAAACGTCTTTTGTGTGTTTTGGCCAATCACAGTCAAGAAGACAACCTCTTCACGAGTACAACCACAGAAAACAGTCTCATGTGCTGTTTAACTAACTTAACATTAGCTAACTAGTTGCTAAAATAACGTTAACCTGCCAGATTTTTTCTGTAAAGGCAGCGTTCACACAATAAAGTAAATAAAACAGATTATTAAGGATAAAATCCACCTTAATCATACAGAGAACTCTAAAGCTCATAAATATGACCCCTCAGCTCATTATCATGACTTTTCATCTCATAAATGACTTTTATATCATGATATGGACTTTTTAAATCATGATGATGACTTTTTTAAAATCATTATTATGACTTTATCTCACAAATGTGACTTTTTATCTGATAATTATGACTTTTTATCCATAAACATGTATTTTTTAATCAACTATTTACACATAATTTACACATTTTATGTCATAGATATGACTTTTTATCTTTTAATTTTGACTTTTTATCTTAATTTTCATTTTAATTTCACAATTGTGTCATTTTATCATGATTGTAACTTTTTATCTCATAAATATGACTTTTTACATCATTAATATATCATCATCATTATATGATAAAGACTTTTTGTCCTATATAACTTAAATGACTTGAATGTTTTTTCTGTGTAATAACAACCTGTCCTGTTGTTGTTGTGTTGTTGTACTTCCTGTATAAACATGTTCTGTCCTCTGGTTGCAGTTTGTCGTTGTGTCCAGCAGGTGTCATTGTGATTTGTATTTTTCTGACACTCTCTCGTCTTCTTCTGCAGAAACTGGTTGCCCAGATGAAGCAGGACCCTCAGGTAGACTCACCACGACTTCATGTGATTAAATAATCTGAATAAATGTTCCATCAGTGATTTTACATCTTTAAACTCGCTCCTGTTTCCAGAACGCAGATCTGAAGAAGCAGCTGCACGAACTTCAAGCAAAGATCACAGCACTCAGTGAGAAACAGGTACTGCCCCGTCTAACACACACTCACACACACACACACACACGCACACACGCACACACGCACACACATTCAGGGTCTCATGTTCACAATAGTTCACATTTAAAAACTATTAAAAATCAGTTTTAATCCAAATTCAAAATGTCGTCATTCACGTTGTTGTTTTGTTTGTTTGTTTGTTTGCGGTTGTTCTCAGATGTTTGTTATGAAAATGAAGCCATTAATTTGAGGAACCAGTCATATAAAATCCATGTCAGTTGCTACGTTGTTGTGTGATTGTTAATGACTATTTTGATGATCAGTTAATCGTTGTAGTTGTTTTTTCTTGCCTTGGCAGATGTTTTGTGTCTCTTTGTGGTTGTTTAGTGTCTCTTTTCGATCCTTTTGTCCCTTTTGTGTCTCGTTGTGATCATTTTGCGTCTCTGTGGGTTTTTTGGCGTTCTTTACATCCACTTTGTGTCTCTGCAGTTGTTTTGCTTTTCTCTTTGGTGTTTCTGTGTCTGTTTGTGGTTGTTTTTTATCTCTTTGCAATCTTTTTGTGTCTCTTTGTGGTCCATTTGTGTCTTTTTGTGGTTTTGCATCTCTCTGTGTCCCTTTTGTGTCCTGTTGCAGTCATTTTTGTCTCTTTTTGTGGTCATTTTGTGTCTTGATTGACTGTCCCTTATTTGACTGTCCAACAATGTTAAAAGTCACATTGTACAGAGGCTCTGGGGAGCTGCGTGTACCTGGTTTTTACCTGGTTTATACCTGATTTGTACCTGGTTTGGTACCTGGTTTGTACCTGATCTTGTACCTGGTCTGGTACCTGGTTTGTACCTGGTTTATATCAGGTTTGGTACCTGGTTTGTACCTTGTTTGGTACCTGGTTTATACCTGGTCTGGTACCTGGTTTGTACCTGGTTTGTACCTGGTTTGTGCCTGGTTTGTACCTGGTTTGTACCTGGTTTGTGCCTGTTTTGTACCTGGTTTATACATGGTTTGGTACCTGGTTTTGTACCTGTTTTGTACCTGGTTTGTACCTGGTTTGTGCCTGTTTTGTACCTGGTTTATACCTGGTTTGGTACTGGTTTTGTACCTGTTTTGTACCTGGTTTGTACCTGGTTTGTAACCTGGTTTGTACCTGGTTTATACCTGGTTTGGTTTCAGTAATCCGTCATGGTGCCAGTAAACAGTCGTCACCCTGAGACTCTGGCACGAGGGTTGAATGTATTTACAGACATGCTGCTGCTGTTTTAACCAAACTAACCAGTTAACCAGTTACAGTTTGTGTTGAGACGGTCCAGACACATGAACCTCTCGTCTCTGGACTCGGTTCATGTTGGACTCTCTGTGAATCTCGTGTTTTTTGTCTTGTGTCTTTATTTTTAACCACTTTGAGCGAGCTTCCTATTTTTATCTGCTCTCTACATGCTTACTGTTTGTTTTCATGTCTTCAGTGATAAGTGCAGAATTACAGCCGCTGCTTGTAGAAGAAGAATTATTGCTTTTAAAGCTACTTTGAAGAACACTGATGGATTTATAACGTGTGCAGATGCAGGCCGACGTCTCTGAATGTTGGTTTGAAATTTGCTGAGAACAAATGATGCAGATTATCAGTAAAAGTAAAAAGCTGGTTCGTGTTTGTGCTCCTGGATGGTTTTCAGACAGATAATGGTTATTCTCAATTAATTGATCAGTTAATGTCACTTTTTGATCAGTTGTTTGGTTCATAAAATGTCAGAAAACGTTGTGAACTCATCTGAGTTTGTTTCTAAATGTGCTGGAGTTTGTGATTTACATGCAGACTCGGTCAGTCTGGTGTTGGAGCGTCTGTTGGTCGTCTGAACGTGTCTGCAGCTCCACAGACGAGACAAAGTGAAGCAGCTGAAACAGTTTGTGGACGAC
>JAJHUR010118859.1:762-20260 GCA_027495735.1 Lutjanus campechanus
CAGACGCCGAAACCATTCGTGCAGGCCGCGCGCGATCGCGGCGCTTCGCGGCGCGGCGCCTCTAGTGTGAACTACACCATTGTTTAACATGGGCGCCGAAAGGAACCGAAGTCCGTTCCGCGGCGCTTCGCGGCGCTTCGGCGTCCGATGTGAACCCGGCGTTATATGGCCAATACTGATAAGGTAACCAATAATGTACATATGTAATAATTCACATTTTTGTATTTCAAATCATCAGCTGTATAACCAAGAGTTTATGCACACATGAGGGTAAGATAGATCAAGATGTACTAAGCATAAATGGATTATTTAATATTCCACAGTGCTGACTGAACGAAATCTGACTGACATCACAATTACAACAAAAACAAAGCACAGTTCTGACTCTTCAGATGTTCATTAATTTTTATGTCAAAAACTTAACAAATATACTTGGCTTTTATTTTGCCTCAGGAATCAAATTAAATGATGACATTATCTGTCAAATCAGATGTTATTATAGCTGATATTTTTCGGAATAAATTCCCCATTTTCAGCAGATAATTTATTGGGCCTGATATTTATTGTGCGTCCCTAGTCATAATGTAGGTATGTAGGTAGGTTGGTAACAAAACAAGAAACATCAACAGTAAGTGTGACTGAACGGTGCACAGATCCTTGATTCAAGATTGACCATTGCACTTATCTGCACTGGTTGTTTTTTTTGAGACATCTCACTTCCTCTGCTTGAGTTTGCTTGTATGACCTTCCCTCTCCTTAGAACTAATCTCCACTATGTCAGTTCACAGTCGTGCTAGTACTGCAGTCACATCACAGCTTTTCAGCAAGGTCAGACTGAACGACCGAGACAATAGATATTATCACATTACCTGAGTGGACAGATAGAGAAGTATTTACAATATTCAACATAATAATACAGTTATATTAAAATTACAAAAAGATTGACATTATAGATAATAGAGTTGACCTGCTGTTCACTGCTTTTTTCCTATCTGATTATAGGCCTAATCAAAGTAAACACTCGCCATGTGTGGGAGGATTAAAGCAATACATGTATTTGCTGATGAACTTGACTGATATTTGGCCCTTCTTTGAATACTTGGTGTTCCATTTTGTTCCCGTTGATATAAATGATGTTCATTTTTTAGGACAGCTAGATTAAATCTAATGTGAAATTGCATTGTCATTGCATAGTGTGGTTATTTAACTAATTGACACTCTGAAAAGCATTAGCATGGATTATATATTTAAGCAGACAGTTTTGTTTCTGACTTTCTAGAAATTCTTTCAGATGCTTTTCCATCCAACCAAAAATCAATTTCTGGGACCAGACTCTATTTGTGTGAGACATTGGCACAAAATATCAGCTATTGTCATCTAGATAATGCAAGAATCACCCTTAAACTGAATTGAAGGAAACCCAATCTGAAAACCTGAAGGTAACCTGAATGTCATTCATTGTGCTTGTTTGATATGCAGTTTTGTACTCTGCTGAAAGCTTAGTCAGACAACTTCACCGTGTAAAAATCAGAATGGTCAGCAACACATCAGATATACAATAATTGATGAGAATATTTGAGTGGGAAATTAATGGCACAGCACTTCCCTGTCTATCTTGGATGTATATAAAGTGATCATAGTATGACAACCTCCTAATGAAGCCTGTGAGACGATGCTCATCTACAGGGAGAGTAGCTTTATTAGTGCTGTATTGTGGTTAATACTTTACTGCCAGGGCCAGTACATTATCCTCACCATAATGAATCACAAGTCTTCTATAGGAGATGTTGTGAGGATGGCAGGTAAAAAGCACTGGTGAGTAAAAAATTCATATATGCTTCCACTGCTATAATTATACCACAGCGTGTTTTTATGGTACCACATCATCAGAAAATATTACTGATTCTTCCTCCCCACCATATGAATTTCACGAGGTTATTGCAGCATGAAGTATTCGGCCTACACCATTTGAGCTCTAATCAAATTAGTGCAATGAGAGGATATGTGGCCAAATGGTAAGCTGGTAAAAGCTTTGACCAGTTTGACAAGATATTAAAAGGACCATTACAGTGCTTGTGGGATGGTCTGCTGAACTGTGCCAATGAGAGCATAATCCAGTACAGAATATACTGTATCATCTCTCGCACTGCACATTGTCCTTTGTAACATGCTTGTAGGATAGTATTTATAGATGCAGCCATAGAAATGGTATGTTTTGTGAGGGCTGGGTGTTGGCACTCTGTACCTTTTGATCCCTTTTCAACCCAGATCTAGAAAAATTACATGTAATTTATAAATTTGTATGGTTTTGCTTGCAGACAATCACTGTGAGCATTCTTCGAGTTAATGCAACATGTGACTGGCCCTCTAGTGCAGTAGCTACAACCCATACACTCTGTGGTGTTGTGAAATTGAGAGTGGTGTGTGTGACGGCGTTGACAGTTGAGCGTGCTGAGATTCCACAAAAATGTTAAAAGTATGGTTATACTACACGCCTGTGTCATCTGATACATGCAAATTGTGTTGTGCATGAAATGCATTAAAAGGATTATTTCAGCAATGCTTTCATTCACATGATGGATATCAAATAAAGTAGAAAAAAGGTATCAAATTAAGTACTGTATTGGTATCTGTATCATTTTATAAGTACTGGTATTGGTACTGATATTGTAATTTTTTAAATGATATCGAGCCCTACATTTCTTACACACTTGCTTCGTGATGTGTCTTTTTTGTTGCTACATGCTTTGGAAATCCAGCCAAACTAATCTAAGACACAATAGACTGTCACACTTGTTCATTTGGGCACAAACTGTACTGTGTGATCAAAAAGACCTCACCACCCATCAATGTGGTTGCCCATTTGTAAATTTTTTTTTTTACCTTGTATCTTCTATTTTGGCAAGTTGACAATCTTCTTTAACCCAGTTTTTCCCTTTTTCATGTACGAGTATTCATTTTCTAGCTCCCCTTTTCTTATTATATCTCTGTGAGACCTGTGTGCATGGGAGTGAGTTTGTGAAGTATGCATTTTAAATCCATCCTGTCATGACTGTTCTGTCCCTAGGGATGCTTCACACCGTGGATGACCAAGACACTTTGGAAAAGGTTAACCAAGGTGAGGAAGAGTTGTGATTTGGATATTTGTGTTTGTATGTTGTGCGGGCACATGCACACATGCGTTTGTACACACTCAGACACCTTACTTATGTTACACTCACACAAATGTAGAAACAGACTTTCTATGTAGTTGTTAAAATGCAGACAATGTGAGTGTGCACACACACATACACATGCATAGGCTATGAGCCACTCTTTTTGTCAAAGACACTTAAACTGTCACTAGTCAGGTCCTAAATTTAATATTTTTGACCTAATTTCACATCTTGATATTATTTTGCTGCGGTACTGTGCAGTACCTCTTTGTATTTAGACATCAGTTTAGGCTGCCATATGCAGATTTTTCTGTGTCTCATCTGAATGTTGGCCTCTCAGCGAACTAGCAGTTTTTAGCGCACAGTCAAATTTGTTTCACTGCAGCTAAGTCTTTTAAAATGCAAAAATTGTTTTGCTAAGTGCAAATGACAGAATGATTTTATGGTAGCTGTCTTAAAGTGCCTTAGGGACCACTTTGCAGTAATAGTTAGCAGGGTGCTTAAAATTTGACACTGCTTTTGGTCCTTGCACAGAGAATGCATGATGAACACTTATTGAAACTCATTTGAGCCCTATAATTAATGCAGTCATAATATCTGTGTGTGTGAGGAGAAACAGGAGGAGAAAGAAAGCCAAGAATCTTCCAGAGCTTTTGTAACATCAGCAAAGCAGACATGTAACACAGCCAGCTTAATGGCACCTTTGGTTTTAGTTGAGAGATTTATCTGCATATTGTATTTATGGCTGTGTTATGTTAATAAACATTAACTGTATGGACTGTAGGTAGCATATAATGACAACAAAGCTGGTCCCTAAGGTACAACACATATTAAAACAGTCACAAGATAATCATTGTTTAAACAAAATCCTAAAATGAAACAGAGAACGTAAAAATGTATAGCTAGCTCATCTATATTGATTTAATAAATACATTGAACTGTTACACTGTTTTTCTCTTTCACAAAATTGCTGATGTTTTCCCAGAAAAGGGGAACTGCACTTGACTGTGATATTCATTTAAGGAATGCTTCTCTGTGTTTTTGTTTGTGTGTGTCTGTGTACATGTGCATTTATGTGTGTCAGTGCTGGTTCAGCTGCTTTTAGAGCTCCAGAGTGAGCTGTCACTTTGCTTTGTTTTGGATGAAATACACAAACAGGTGAGATACACATTTACATACATATAGAGGATCACCTGCTCATCCGCACATGCAGGCACAGGAACATGCTCAACATCTTAGAATATTTAACAGCACTTGTGTAACCAACAACATATCCTCCCAAGGTTGTTTAGTAAACAGACAGTGTGCTGCTGTTGTCACCTCTGGGGGAGGCAGGAGTGGAAAAGCTTCATTCAGCAGCCGACGCTGCAGGTAGAAGATAGTAAAGCTTGTATAGTGATGATGACAGAGAGGTATAACACCAAGTAGAGGTGCAGACAGGTCTTATTTATGTTATGAGAATAGAGCCTGATTAGAATTTTTCAGAGGAAATGTATTTAGGGAACCCTCTGTTGAGAATACAGATGTTTGATGCAATCTGAAAGAGTACTGGAAAAAGAAGCAGGTTTGCTTTCTTAGTTCGGAAAAAAAGTGAATGACAGGCATGTGTATCAAATTGGTATGTAAGAGGATCTGGAGTATACGCTGAAGTGTTGTTGTTGGATTTGTTTTCAACATAATGTAAAATGCAAATCATAAATATCATTGTGGGAGTCACATTTCTCCATGCTTGCTGCGCTGCTATAACTGCTGCTTGGAGTTGACTTTGAAAATCCAGGGTTTATACAAAATCTTGAAAGTTCGGAAAATTCTTAACCTTGTGTTTAGGTTAGGAATATGCACAAACTCAAATTTACTCCTTGAATAATGCATCTGGTGTTTCATCTACACAATCACTCATGCAAACCAAAAGTCTTCTAATATTTGAGATTAATTGATCCCACCAGATGTGGAGCGGACCTGAGTTAGACTGACTGATGTGAAAAATGAAATGAAAAAGGGGTGTTTTTCTGTTACAGCACTCTTCAGTTTGTCCACAACTTACATGTGATGATAAAAGCTTGAAAAGTACTTGAACTTTACTTATAAAAAGCTGTACAAGCCCTGAAAATCCTACATAACATAAGCAAACCCATCAGGGTGGCCTATGAATATGTGCCTTGTTCCTTTGTCCCTTTACATTGTTGTATATCTGTTGTTATTGATTTTTATTTTGTGCATTCCCTGTCCAGCTGATTGACCAGATCAGTGTGAAGTGTTTCCTGCCCACGTTAAACTTCTTGGGGAGCCTGGTGGAAGCGGTCCCCGATGTGGCCCATCGTCTGGTGACTCAGTATGGTGAGACACTGGAACAGACAACCCAGTCACACCTCACAGTTATATAGGCACTGGTGTACAAAGGGAACCAGCAGTGTGTTTTCATGTGTATTTTTTATGGTTATTTCTAGTATGTACAATCCATATCAACAAAGGTGCACCAAAAGCTGATGGGTGCCAGTGGCAGGTCATAAATGTTAGTGACAATTACCCTGCTCAAGTGTCCTTAAGCAAGATCTCAAGTCAAGTCAGTTTTATTTATATAGCCCAAAATCACAGATCACAAATTCTCTCAAGGGGGTTTACAATGTGAAGCTAGATCCTGTTCAACTGTAAGTGTGCTGCTCTGTAGCAGACCCTCATTTCTGACCTCCTCGTGCAGTGGGTAGGAAAAGAGATACAGCTTGACTCGGGCTGGTTTGGGTCACTTAATGTGCATTCCACAAAACTGGATACGAAAATAAAGCAACTCAGTAACAATTCAGATCCAGAAATATATTAGAAATATTACAGTTCACTTAGAATGGAAAAGGGTATAAAAGAATATTTAATTATCAGTATCCCTTGCTCTTTCTGTACAGGCTTATCCACAATTTAATCATGGCAGCCTATTTTGACCTTTTCATTTATATCCCAATGCACAGAAATAGCTGTACTGTGTCCATTTTTGAAATAGTCTTCCCCATGCTGAAGCCTGTTCCACTCCTACGTCTGAGAAATGGGGAAAAAAAAGTGTGTTTTTTAATATCCTTTCCCCTGAACTTTCTCAATTCAATCTCTCTAGCTGTTATGACCTTTTCAATTACGCTCCAGCTGCATTGAGATAGCTGTGCTGTGTCCACCATGCTTAAAATTCTATCTGCATAGCCAATCCTTTGCCAGCTCTCGCTGAGAGGGAAAAAAGCTACAAAAGTTACAAATACATGTTCATCCAACCTTTCCCCTGCAATCCCCCCATATATGGATATATTTATATTTTATATGTACGTAAAATTCTGCAGTGTAGTGAGGCAGAATGATGATGCACTCCATCATCCCTCCCATGCGCACCTGTGCTGATTTAATCTTTGCTACAACCACCTGTATGATATCTGTTTACTCACTGAACCATTACGCCACTCGGTTTACTGGGCATTGTTAATCAACGTCAAGTGTGTGTGTTGTTGTGTGTTTGTGTGCACCTGAGTGCTTGTCTTCACAGGCAGGAGTGAATGTGAGCCTTTTGCCAATTAGCAGGCGTCATAGGTATTTTGCTATGCTATGTGTGTGTCCACCTCCCATGTGTTTTCATGAGTTTTACAAGCTCCCCCGAGCAGCCGCAGGTAATGGTGGGTTGTTGCGATGCTGATGTAAGATGCGGGCTGCCACTATTGACTGTGGGCGCCTGTCTGGTGGCCTGTCACTCAACGAGTCTCTGTGGGGCTGTTTGGACTAACGACAACTGCACGGCAATGACAACACAAGCCCATAGCAGCCGACACATTTTGCCCTCTCTCCGACTTGCTGTCTGCCTGTCTATCTAACTGATTAACCCTTCTGTTTTTCTCACCCATTTGCTTTTCTCTGCCTGAATCTGTCTTTTACTCTCTGTCTTCTCCCCTCCCTCTCTCATTTATGCATTGCCGGTGTCCTACTCCCTCAGGTCCTAACTGAGGAGTGGATTCATACAAAATGAGGGAGCAGGGAGGGAAGATGAAGCATTAATGAGATACGGAAAGGGGAAGGGAGACAAAGATAACAAGGAAGATAAGGGAAGGAAAGGACACTGGTACAAGCTGCAGTGTTTCTCACAGGTTGAAATGATCAGAGCTCTAAAAGGCAACAGTTCAGTGATTAAGGACAAATTTTCTCCAGTAGAATTACACACTAATTCACTATTTTGGCACATCAGGCTGCACTTTACTTAACATTTAGCAGTATTTCTCTGCAGAAATTTGAAAGAAAGACATACATGCATAGTAAAGAGATTATATGTGGGAAACAATGGAAGTGTAAAAAGCCAGAGAGCAAGCCAGAGAAAGGTTTAGTTAAAGCAGAGTGAAGCAGCCAGTACAAAACAACAGAGAAAAATTGTAGAAAGCAGATCACAGAGTGAACAGAGCGCTGTAGTTCAGAGTGCACAGCGTCACAGTGGGGCACCAAACAGTAAACAAGGCAAATGGAAATTAACCTTTGGTTTTCTCTGTCAAAGGAAGAAAAAAAAAAACATTGTCTTTGTCTTTTTTTGTTCCAGTTCTTTGTGCGTTTGTCTCTGTGTTTGTATGCAAGCATTATAAAATGTGTTGTTAAACAACAGTATGGCTTTTATTTTCCACCCATGCTTTTACCACTTTTATATTGTGTTCCTTCCATTTACATCCTCTGTGGAAGTCTTATCTCCCTCCTGCCTCTCTCCCTTCTTCGCTCTCCCCTTCCCTCTTTATGCCTGGCTCTCATCTTGGCCGCCTCATATATTTTGGTTTAATCAAACATGTCTGGGAGCCTCTCCTGGCGCACATGGGTTTTGATCTGCTTCACAGAGCAGCTGGGCTTGGGCTTGGCTCTCCTACTTTGTCATCTCTCTTCTACCCTCGCTGACTCTCTATTCTTCTGTCTCCTTCCACCTTCAGCGCTGCCCTGAACTTAAACATTGTTCATTCCTCTTTTTTCAAATGTGCTCTTTTGTACTTATTTGCTTTTCCTTCCTCTCTCTAGTCACTGCTGTCTCACTTATGTTTCACCTTCCATCATATGTATCCTTGTTTTTCATGGCTTTTGCACTCTAATAATGTGATTATATCCACATTAGTGCAGTAGTTTGACAGATATTGCTGTCATTAATTAATTTCCCCCCGCTGTGCCAGTATATTCATCCTTGTGTAAAATTGTAGTTGGTCAATTGTTGGACCTGATCTGTATTTTTTTGATGTGGCCACAGGGAAGAAGTTGCCATTTGCTTATTGAGCTATGGCATATGGATGGTGTTTGAGAATCAGCCCACAGTCTGTGCTGTGTCTGAGTGTGACTTTCAGTACACACTGAACTGCCACTCCTGCTCTCATTCAGTACATCATTTATAGTCAATTCTTGATCATTGCTGTGATTTTAATGCTTTTTATGTTTTTACTTGGTCATTTATTTATGTTTACACACAGATGAAACATCTTTTATGTTAATATTAATTCTGCAAATAACATAAATTACACCAAGGTCCTTCTGTCTCTATTTTTCTCTGTTTTTATGACTCTTAATCTGTGTGTGGCTCTCGCTCCCCAAATGTGTCTTTTTTTTCTGATCAATCTTTTATTCATTATGAAGGAAAAAAACATGCATATAGACAGAAACAACTAATTTAACAGGACATATACTGTCCCATTTACAGTTTACTGTCCCCCATCCCCCAGCGGGGCTACCCCCTGACTACAGCAGACCAATACTACCTACAGTAGTGCCTTTATCCTTCCAACAGCATTACCTTAAACAGGGGTGTTCTACGTTTTTCCGGTCATGGACCCCTTAGCTGAATAGAGACATGAAGCAGGGGATGTCCAGCCACATATACTGCATTGAATATTTGTTTTACAGCCAATTGATGTTTCAAGAATATATAGCTAAGGAGTTTGCAGTGGCAGGTGGCACAGTGGTTAGCACTGCTGCCTCGCAGCAAGAAGGTCCTGAGTTCTAATACCCCAGCCAGCTGGGGTGCTGGGGAGTTTGCGGCTGGTGCAGGGCCTTTCTGTACAGAGTTTGCATGTTCTCCTCGTGTCCGTGTGGGTTCTCTCCAGGTACTCTGGCTTCCTCCCATAACCCAAAGACATGCGACATAATAGGTTAATTAGTGACTCTAAATTGCCCGTAGGTGTGAATGTGAGAGTGAATGGTTGTCTGTCTCTATGTGTCAGCCCTGCGATGAACTGGCAACTTGTCCAGGGTGTACCCGGCCTCTCGCCCAATGTCAGCTAGGATAGGCTTCAGCCCCCCTGCGAGCCTTCAAGGATAAGCGGTTACGACAAGAATTTGGCAGGTCCCACGCAGTAACTCTTATGTCCCCCTTGGGGTCTGGGTCACTGGTTGATGGTAAAGACCTTTTTAAGTTTCAGTTTTTTAAAACAAAGCTATGGGGTTTAAATTACATGTTGTTCTTCATTCATCTGCCCTGTAACAGGTGTTGCACTGTGTTTTATGACCAGTCACATTAAAACCAGTACGTATCTTGTATCTTGTATCTTGTCACTGGTACAGTTAGTCTTGTGTTGATCAGAGTTGTGATTAAAGATTTGGGTGGGTCTCAGAAGCTTTGCAGATTTCAAACAGGGCTGTGGCAGTCTGAATTTTGGGAATGGCTATGTAGAGAAAATCCATAAAAGTTACTAACCACTGTGGGGCCTGCCAATGTAGAGAGAACTTTTTTTTTCTCGTTGTTGCTGTAGTATAAATTTCAATGAAGAATCATCATTCAACAACAAAAAAAATGGGGAGCACGGTATACAGGGCATTCAAAAATCTGACAGACTTGAAGAGACACAGTTCCAATATCTAAAAACTTCTTGTCTCTTCTTGTCTTGTCTCCCCATCACTCTCTCTAACAGTGTATATCTTTTTCACTTCTTGTGAATCTGAATCATGCTCTCTCTCTGTCAGACAGTGTACCAAGGAGCCTCTAGCTCCTGTCTGCTGTGCTTAGAGAAGAGACCTCTATTCTACGTGTTAGGGCTGTAAGATATGGTAAAAAAAAATCCTTTTGCGATTATTTTGATAGATATTGTGAGTGATATGATTCACAAATAGTGGTATTGATCATTTTTTGCACCACAATTTTCATTAAAAAAACAAACAAACTATAAATTGTAATCGTGATGACGTGACATTTGTTGGTGTCTGTACCAAACGGACATATTTTCCTTACATCTTGAAGACAAGATTTTGATGCCAGGGCATCTCTTTTATCACACATTTTTCTCCCCATCAAAAAATTGCAGCTTCTGTGATTTGGATATTGCACTTGGCCACATTGCGATTTTGATGATATTTTGATTATTTGGGCATCCCTACTACCTGTATCTATTTGTTTTTCTCACTCTCTCTCTCTCCTACCTGCCACTCTCTCACCAATTTCCAAACTGCAATCCTCCTATCTTCATGGCATCTTAACCTCCAATGCTGCTCTCTCATTGTCTGTAAAACACTGACTTGTTGTGGTTTCACTGACTCAGTCTCCCCGGATGATCATGTGTATGCATCCCCCCTGCTTTTATTCTACCAAAATCCTCTGTTTGTTTTTGTGTTCACTCATCCGTCTCCCATCTCTGTCCACCAGTGCCCATGCTGGACCACCTGTGCTCGGCCTTGTTTTACCCAGATGAGGCGCTGAAGGCTTCGGCCCTGTTTGTGTGGCTCAAACTGTTCGGGACAGCTGGGGGCTCAGCAGCCCAGTCCTTGCCCATTGCCATCAGGGACAGAGTGTGTATCCTGCTGCTGCAGACCTTGGCCAATGCCAGCTCCCACCAACTCATCAACAACTGTGTTGGTGAGGAAAAAACATCTGTCACTTTATTTATTTAGTTGTTGACTTATTAGCATTTAATTTCTAGTAGGTTATGTGATTTTTTTCCCCGCTTAGCCCACCACTATCATGACATGCATGGGTGTCAATACTTTTAGCAAGATGGATTAAAACCTCTAAACTAAGTCGCTGATGGTTAAGATAAACTGTGTTTCTAAAATAGGAGTTTGTGATGACAGTAAGCTCAAAAAGGTCTTAGGTGTTTTTATACTGATAATATAATATAATATTAATAATATTCAATCATTTCAGTAGTTAAAGACATTTCGAATCAGCTTTCTGAAGCAAAGCCAGGATATATTCTAAATGAAAATATTCTTCTTTGAGCTGAAAGTTTTAATGACCACTCAGAGTTTTTTGTAACTTTTGAGTCTGTTTTTTTTACTTTGCAGAAGAATACTTTTTCCAAAACTCCTGTATAAAAGTATACTTGAGAGAGCATCATTAGCTGTCTGGATGAAATGATGCAAAAACTATTGGCCTCATTTAGATGTATTAAGCACTAGATAGACTAAGTGAGATTGAGTGGCTATCATCAAAAGGTTTGAAGCTGTTGAGATCAGTACAGTATGCTTAGCTTAGGCAAGCATGAAAAATACAATTTGCGAGTTGAGATAAGGGGAGCGTGTTATTAAAAATGGATGAAAATTTGAGCTGAGCACAACAGCAACTAGTTTGCTGACAGTCAGTCTGGGGGAAAGGCGATTATGAATCTGTTGTCATGTATGAAACAGCCTCACTTCCAACTGCATCTGAGAGAATAACACTGAGGACTATTAGTGTGTGGACTTAAAAGAGGAGTAAAGTGTGGGTGACAATTGTGTTGATTCATATCAGTTTTTTTTCTCAAATATCACTTTATGAAATTTGTCAGAACCAAACTGAATTCACCAGCTACTGTCTCATCATAAGAGGTCTCCACTTAGTTGGTATGAGTTATTGATAGTCAATAAAAGCTGTTTTTTCTTGCTTTGTTTTAGAAAAGCTTTAGAAAAGCTAGTTCATAGAATGACATGTCTATCATCATCTCTCAGTGAAGATTCAGAATCTACTTAAGAGTAGAGCTGGATGGAGAAAGGGGGGGTTGCACTGAGATGAAAGTTTGTCTTGTAGGAGTCTTAAGTTATAAAGCTAATAAGCTTTGGTGATAACCAAAAATGGGGTCTACTCTGTGTGCAGAGAGGATTTATTGAAAAGGAAACAGTCATTATCTTCTAGAAATTAGAAGTTGTTTTATCACTGTATTAACTCAGAAGAGGTGGGAGGATGCACTGTGGGCATAGAATTAAGGTGCGAGGTTGGTTTACTCCAGTTTTTAGAGTCGCTGCAGTTGAGCTTTTGTTGTTGTTGTTTGTGTAATTTTGAATTGATTTAATCTTATTAAGCTTACCTTCAGCAGCCCTGGTGAGAACAGCATGATGGAGGAATTAAACAGGATTATTATTCTTTTCCTTCAGTGCTGTGCTTCCACGAAAAAAAGTACTTTTTCTAATGTTTAAAAATGATTTCTTGTGTTTTATTACTTTGTCTCCAGATGGCTGGAATGGAGAAGAAAATCCACGCAGCTGGGCAACATTTAATTGCTAATTACGTAACTGTTTATTGCATTGGGTGTTTGAGTTTTCATTTGTATACACTATGTTTTTGTCCTACAGTAATATCCTTTTGTGAAACAGTTTTGCTCCACTTAAAGAATTTAATGCAGGACCTCAGTGGATTCATGTGTCATATGGTAGTATGACACTTCAAATTTGGGCTGGGCCTTATTGGTGACGTTTATTACATGTGTTTAATTTATCTGCATCTTATCATGCCAACCACACCACTTGTCTAATCTTGCCCATTTTTCTCCTGCACTAGGGGTGTGTCCTGATCATTACGACTTAATGTGACCTTACCTGACGTTTTGTGTTGAGTGTTTTACAATCACAGATTGTGAAGAATCTCCACACCACAGTTTTTATGCCTCTGCACCAGCGACAGTCGTGGCCAGAGCACTTATGTTTTGGGGTTGTCTTTCTGTCGATCCCGGTCTTGTGAGCATGATATCTTAAAGCGATATTCCACCCCAGAATGATAGTCCACTCAATATGTACTCACCCCTATGCCGATGTGAGGGTGGGTGAAGATCTTCAGCTCACAAAACAATCCTGGAGTTTCAGCAGAAAACAGGGTTGCAGCCAAATCCGGTATAATGGCAGTGAATGGTGACCACGGATAAAATGTTAAAAAAAAAGAATACAAAACAGACACAAAATCTCTCCATCCTGCTTGTGTGGTGTAATCCAGGTGTCCGTGAGCCGCGACATTAAAAATTTAACCACAAAAGACGCCATTTACACCATGTTTTTAGCCGAAATGTCAACTGTAGCCTCCCAGGTGGCATGTAAACATGGCGTCGATGTATCGCGAGACTTCGTATATCTCGCAATATTTTCACACGTGCATCCATTAGGGGATATACGAAGTCTCGCGATCCATCTCACGAGATACTAGCATTTCATGCTAGTATTTTGTTGAAATTATGGTATTGTGACAACTCTAGTCTGATATTCATAAGTGCATGACATCATGAATGTATCCCCATGTCTTGTCTAAAACCTTGGTATGTACATGTTAGGATTTGTATATATATTGTGTGTTTGTATATATCTGAAGAATGTTTAGCTTTGAATCAGTATCGGTTATCGCATGCTCTCGTCCATGTGTTAGGTCTGCTGTGGCTGCTGGTGCAGCGGGGAGAGGCACTGTCCGTTCTGATGAGCAGCCCCAGCAATCAGATCATGTGCAGTGAGAACCAGAACAGCCAGAGCCTGAGCCAAAACCAAGAGCAACAGTCCTCTGACCACTGCCCTCTGCCTCTCATACTGAAAAAGGTCTCTGTCCAAACATCCTGCTCCAACACCCAAGACCCGCATTCTGGCTCTGACGATAATCATAACAAGAAGTTCTAATCCTGGATTAATGTTCCTTTGAATAGGGATTCAGGGAGGGTTTACCCTGGACAAATATTTGTGCTACATGTCTGGGAAATCAATGTGTAGATTACATCCAGTTCGATTTTCTCACTTTATGACTCACATTACAGCTCATGACGTTAGTAGTTTATTTTGTAGATCACCATTGTGTGTTGGGTTTTTATAAAATCTAACTTTTCACTAAATAATAACCCAAATCTTAATTATCTCCCAAAACAATTATCGTGCTGTTTTTAGGATCCATCCTACCAAAGAAATTGACTGTTTAATCACGCACAGCTGTAAGAATGCTGCAGAGGATTTGGAAGGCAAAAAGACTCAAACTCAAGTGTCAAGCAGTTACAAAGACAAACAACAGCAACAATGCTGCACTAAAACTTAAGTAGAGTCCCATAAATAATTTACTTTGCTATGTTGACAGTAGTAGTTCAGGCAGATTCAAGTGTTGCAGCGAAAGCACCAGTCATCTCATTTATTAAATGGGGGTAGTGTGTTTAGGCTGTAGCAGTGAGATCCAGCGAATGCTGAACAAAAGGCAGTGGCATGTGGCAGAAAAGTTGAAAAAGAGTCAACTTTTGGTGCAATACAACCCAGTGTTATGCTGCTGTGGTCATCATGTAAGTCAGTGATCAGACTGCTCCACATTCTGCCTGAAACATCACTGCATCCGAGTGCTATCCACCTGAAGTCACCTGGAAAGCTCACGCTGTTCGATATATAATTTAAAAGATGATTTATTGATTAGAGAGGCTGCTTTCAGGCATTTTCATGCACGCAGTCATGTCACTGCTCTAAATATCATTAATGTTTATTCAGAAAAACTTTAAATTTTTGTAAAACAGACAAGACAGAGGAAACTCTCCGGAGGAAACGCAGGAAATCATTTTTAGACAGCTCTGATAGACAGGATTTATACAGCTTCTCTACTCCACACAATTTAACTGTACGAACTGTGACTGTGTGTGAGAGAGACCTTTTGGATGTGCACAAGAACACAGGACATGAATTAACACTGGATCCTGTCCGATTCTGTCAGATTCAAACAATCAACGAAGTTATAGCTGCTCTGTGTAAATGTGGCAGACATCTTCACCCTATTTCACTCACCCGCAACCCAGCCGCTATTAATTAAAATGCAAATTTTTATGACCACAGAATGAGAGTGAGACATGCGTTGTGAACCCACTTATGTAGGCTCATCTTACTGAATAACAGGTCCTTTAAATAGCGGGAAAACACTGCTATGGATTTTGGACCAGGTTTTTGTTGGTCAATGGCACAATCGCTTTCTGTTGCCTCAAGATCGCAATGTGCCTGACCACATCTCAAGACCAACACACCATCGCGTGCACAGATGGGTGCAAGTGCATTTCCTCCCACACAACGTGGGCACTAAGTGTGAAAATGAACGCATTGCTCAGAAAATAGAAATGACAGCTGTGCTGCACCAGGTTTAAGATAAAGCACTAAGTCTATTTAAAGTTTATGGAAAATGTAACTAATTCATCCATATTCATCTCAGGGATTACTCAGGAGTCAGTGTAATTAGTTAATCATTTCTTAACCTCACTTATAATGTCAGTGTAATATATTGTGTTATTACACTGTAATGACAATATAATAATGTAATGTAATATAATGGCTCATAATTGTGATGTTGTTATTTTCATCTCACCCAGCGCTGGACATGCCATGAATAAATTTTGACTTTAGACTGAAGCATAAAACTGTGGTGGACTGATGATATAGAAAATGCTCTTTTGTACTTTCACCGTGTTTAGGGATTTTGGTATGACAGTGAAACCACTGTAACCAAACCTCATCCTGTATATAGTGTGTCCATCTAATCCATTTCTTCATGGCCTAAACATTTCCTAAAGGAGCTCACAGAAGTTAGCAATCATAAAATTCTGTGACATATTTACAAAAACAGACTCACTCTGATCATTTTTCAAAGAACATTTCCAAGCCCCTAATTGCATGTACCAGTTCGCTTGGATATGCTTTACGTGCAGGCTCATGGTGCCTATATTTGACAGCTTCTGACACATTTATAAACTAGCTGTGTAGCTCAGAGCATAGACAGTGTACTGAAGATGAGAGCCAGACAGTTGGAAAAAATATTGCTTCATCTCTAATGTCTGGCAGTGTTGTAGAAGCTATACTTCATGTATGTCAAACAGCCTTTAAAAACTGTGGAAGCCCTGCACGCTATTTTAACGCTGTGTCTTCAGTGATTAGTGTATTCTAATTAAGCCCATAAAATGTGTTTTCCAGTTGCTGCTGAGTGGCGATGAGACATTGCAGACGACCAGTGCTAAGTGTATTGCAGCAGTCCTGGTTCATTCTGACTGTCTGTACTGCGCTCCCTTCATTAAGGCTGATGTACCTGGTGATATGCACACACAGACACACAAACACTGGGGCTGGGATATGCTGACTATACAAGCTGTTGCCTTTTTTGATTTGTCCTCTACAAATAATTTCTTCTCCCCTGTTTGACGTTCCCTTTTGACTCACTCTCTTTTTGTTATTTCTCCTGCTGTCTCTCTGTGTATCTCTCTTTCCTCTTTTGTGTCTTTGTTGTTTACTCCTCTCCTTATATATCTCTTCATCGCTGTAGGGACTCTGTGTGTTCGTTTGTTTTTCTTTTGCCCCTGAATTACAGAATGTGATAGGCTTTTCAAAAAATCTTATTACTATCCTTTTTGTGTACAATTCTAAATTTGCATGAAAACACTATATTGTCTTTTGAAAGTGGTCTGCTGGTGCTACTGAGGACTATTATACTGTATCAGTATCATTCCCTGGTCTCTCTTGACTTTATTTCTTTGACCCCTCACACAAGTTCTCTCTTTCTCTCCATCTCTCATTGACCTCAAGAGTTTCTGTTTGACCGTCTGGCCAGTAGTAGTAGTGAGGTGCTGCTGTGGTCCATCTACAGCTGTTTGGTGTTACTGACTGAGGACCCACTCTTCTTCTTCCAGTGTCACTCTGTCTATGGTAAGAGCCCTTAGACAGATCAAAAACACTCCTGAGGCGCCATCATGTCATCCTCCCTGTTTGTGTGTCTGGTCTGTTTGTGATGGTGTCCCTGTAGGATTTGAGGTTTCATGGTATATCAGTTAACATCTGAAAATAATTGCTGATGGAAAGACAGGTTGTGTGGTTTGTGTATACACAAATGTCTGCATTGTGTATTTTTTCTAACAGTGACAAGACATTTTAATACACCCTCCAAAGGGGAATTGGAGTACTTTGCCCTTGCCTTGTAATTCATTGCAGTTTGAGTTTTTAGGTATTTGCATCTCCTCTGAGCATCATGGTTATATTACTTCACAGGGTAAAGGAGAAGAACAGATGTAGCTGCTGTACACTGTTATTTCAACTAGACAGTAGTGCTGTGCGATATGGACAAAAATTTATATCCCAATAACGATATATATCGCAATATAGTATTTTTACTTAAAATTATATTTAAACACACATGAAATGAATGCCAATTCTTCTGATCTTTTCTCCTTTTATTTATAAAACACATATTTTATATATAAAGGGAAAAGACAGTTAAAAAACAATAAAAAGTCTTTTTAGTGCCAGAGTCCCTCTTTTTGTTACTACTTTTTGTTTTGTTACTAGACAATTAAAAAACTATTAAAAATAAAATAAATAAAACACAAATATCAGTAGCGTTGCTCCAGTTACATTAGCCGAGCTAACCACAGCCCACACATTAAAATTACGATATAAACAATAGAGGATTATATCGTTCGATAGACATTTTTCTATCGCACTACGATATATATCGTAATATCGCACAGCACTACTAGACAGATGATACTTTTGTAACGATATCATACTAAATGGCCATGAAACCTAGTAGTAAAAACACATAGGCAAAAATGTCCTTATTTTGCATCCATAATAAATAGTAATGATATTGTTTTGAAACATAGATGCGCATGTGTGTTTGTGTTCTTATACGTTTGTTGTTTGCCGTTCCACTGTCTTTGGCTTTTTATAAAAATTCTGTAGCACTTCATAACCCAAATTGAATGTACTGGTGTAACCACTCACTCGACTCCTTGTGCTGTTGACGGGATAGTTCGGAATATTTGAAGTAGGGTTATATGAGGTACTTATTGATAGTCGTGTTACCTACTGGACATGATGGTCGACACACCCCCAGATTGTAGAAGCAGAGAGGAATATCTGCCTCAATCTGTTTGCAGCAATAGATCAGCAACTAAATCTTGTTGTTTGTTTGGCTTATACGAATGCGGTTTCCTGTCAAAAAATGGCAGCAAGGCAAAGGGGTGATAATATTCTAAATATAGCATACACCTAAACTGATGTTGATTTTTTTTAGATAGGGCTTTTTAAAGGTGTTTTGCTGGTGACTCTTTCCACAGTGGTACTGCTCCTCTGCTTCTCCAAAACTAGGGGCGTATTGGCCACCACATAAGTATTTCGTACAACTCCACTTAAAATAATGTGAGCTTCCCTTTAAGTTCTTGCTAAGTTCCCTATAATCATGAGATCAGTACAACAGACTCTGTGTAGCAGTAAATTAGAAAGATGTACCACTGCCACTGTCTGTTTGACTTGCATGATTGTGTGTGTGTGTGTGTGTGGGTGTGTGTGTGCGTGCTTTGTGCATGTATTACATTTATGAGCATGTCAGTCACTTTAATGCAGGCAGTTGCTGTAGCCTGTAGCACAGTAGACATCAGTCAAAGCACTGTAATAACTTTGGCACTGAACTAGATTAGGCAAATGTGTGTATGTGAGGTGAGTGGGTGGGGATGTCCTGTTTGTCTGATCACGCGCAAAGTTGAGTCATTTATTTCTTTAACACGAGTGTGTGTGTGTGTGTGTGTGTGTGTGTGTGTGTTTGTGTGTGTGTTAGGTATTGGGTCCCTGGTGCGCAGTCTGAAGGAGGCTCTGCGACTGACCAACCTGAAGGTGCCGAAACAAGGTCTGGTGCTCCTTACTGAGATACTGGAAAGGTGAGACTGCTCTGTAATGTTTTTGTTTGTTTATCTGAGCTGTCCCAATGCCAAAATTATTCCACTGCACTGCACATGCAGCTCCCTTGAAAATTCCTTACCTCAGTAGCTAAAAGTGGTGTCAGTACATTCAGCTTCTCTGCGCTTCCAACAGAGCACTGTCACATCACAGGAGGATAGACACAGCTGCAGCAAATAAAAACAATCATACTTTAATCAAGGTGTCCCAGTTAGCTGCAGCTGTCTTCCATGCTGACATGTTCATCAAAAGGTCCTTGTTACATGCAAATGCAATTATTGTCACGACTATGAATGTTAAAGGGTCAGTTCAGCAAAATCACAAAAAAATCACTTGACAGTGTATTCGTTGATGTTTTACATCTGCTTAGAATGCTCATTGAAAAGCATTGAGAGATTACACAAGCAAAGACATGTTTCTCAGCAGCAACATTTCTTTTGTCCTGGTTTCTCTGGATGGTCCATAGACCTCACAGTAAT
>JAJHUR010118861.1:1316-15492 GCA_027495735.1 Lutjanus campechanus
TACTGTAAAATATTTTTTATTGAGTGATGCAGCTGAGTGAAACAATAATAAATAGTTTGTTTGTTTTTTAGTCATTACTTTTCTTGTTTTTGTTGTGATTACAACACTAGTGATGTATGTTAAATTATTTTGATAAGTCAGAGGCAGAGATATAATGTTAAATTCATATTTACTCACGTCATCTTTGCCTTTATTTACCTCAGGTGTATTAAAAATGTTATCGGTTATCGGTATCGGTATCGGTTATGAGAAGCTGGAAGTTATCGGTTATCGATATCGGTGAGAAAAAACAGTTATCGTGCATCCCTAATTTCATATATACAAATCTTTAAAGAATAAATTTTCAGCAACAACAACAAAAAAACAACTACATGGAATTACAGTATTGGTATTAATAATCAATTTGTCCAATTAACTGACAGGATGAGCACAATTCCTCGACCTCTGCAAGAAAAGAGCTGGGATGAGCAGAGTACATCTATATCTCAGAGGGAGCCAGAAGAGGTGAGAAGAGACAGCTCATAAAAGTAGAACATATTACAGTGGAAACAAGAAAAACTGTGGAATAGGAGAAAATAATAGCCAGACGTGACTAATGAGAAAAAAGATAAAACTTTAATGTCCCCTGTGGTTAAATTGGGTAATGAAATGAAAGAGCCCGGAAAAGAGGAAGGTGAGGAGAAATTTAAAACATGCCACTACGGCTTAATTACAGAGGCCTGTTTCAGCTCACGGTCCGCTCGCTCAGACAGTATTTCCTCCGTTCCTTCAGCTCCCTCAGCTGTGGTCAGCTGGCTACAGAAACTGCTTATTGTGGTTCTTACAGCCTGCAGTCAGACAGGACATTACTCTCCACAGCCTTCCACTGAGTGGGTCTGTGTGGGTGGGTGTGTGTGAACGTGTGGGGAGGTGTGCACCAAGGAGCTGGAAGTGCTCCAAGATATCACTACAGCATTACTGCCACTTACATAACCGAGCCTCTCTCTTCCTTTCAATATCTGATTTTCTTGTTTTCTCTCAGTCTCCACCTCTCTGCTCTCTCGCTCTGACAGCAGGTTTATCTCCAGCGTCTTGCACAACTTGCGAACATCAGCACTGAAACAACAGCTATCGCGAGGGCTTCGTGCTTCGCTGTCACGCCAGCGTGCAACAAATGCTACGGCGCCAAGAGCTCTAACAGTTACTCTGTGGTTTTGAGAAATTGCATTAGCCCGCAGAGGCAAAGGGAGCACAGCTATGAGGAGCCTGCCTCACAGCACGCTGCTGAAATCGACCACATCCTTTGTCAGTGTTGCAAACAAAAGGTGGAATAAGGAAAGCAGGTCTACCGATGCAAATAACAAGCTCACATGACTGTGTGAATGCAAACACCTCTGAGCTAATGTTTGCTCTTTCCATTGAACTAGTCCTTGAACTGCATGTGCAAAGTATCGCACTTACTCACCTGATCACAATACTACTGAATGTAGTTTACTGGGGCAAAACTGATTGAGTGCAACGGTGCAGCTCTTACCACAATTTAGAAGGGGGCAGTACTGAAATTCAGCCCTGGATTCCTCTGCTTGGAGCAGGGGGTGAGGTGGGGGGTGATGCAGAACAGAGCAGCTGTCCCTTTTCTGATCGCAAATTGTGCTTTTACTACAGACCAAGACGAGTCGAACACAGGCCAGTTTTAGCCCCACTTCACGTTATGCTGTTAACAAGGTTCTTCACGTTTATGACATGTCAACCCAACCTTCTAAAAAAAACACGAAGCTGTCCCCTCAACAAATTATGTAATTGAAAATATATATTTGAAGCCGACACCTCTTTTGACAGAATTCACGACAACACAACACTTCTTCAGGTTTTGTTTAGGTCCCGTCCAACTATCCCGCTCAGTGTTCTGAACCGAATGTGTCACTTAAATCTGCTGAAAACAAGTGCTGTAGTGCCGGGCCAGTCAATACGAGTACATCTGTGGCAAACACTTGATGACCGGATAGTTAATAAATATTACTGTGTAAATGACATGTGTGCCAATTGAGTCTGGGCGTGTGTGTGAGGTGGAGCCGAGCCACAGTCTACTCTGACTGCAATTTGTGTTTATTATGCAAACTTTTACTACAAGCAGAGAGAAGTAGAAAACAGGTCAGTTTAAGCCCCACTTCCTTCATTACTTTATGATGTTTACAGGGTTCTTTATTAGAAGGTTGGTAAGCTCAGTTTATGTTAATTATGAACATTAAGATACGCTCTGCTGCCAGCGGTCTTTTAAGTGAGCAGACCGTTACTCCATTCCCTGGGCGCAGATCCTGGGGGGATGTTTCCACCCCAACTTCTAAAAAACATCAAGCTGTAACATAAATTATGTAACTGAAAATACGTATTTGACCCACTTTTGAAACACATAAACACAAGACTTCCTGCTCATCCTCTCCTGCTAAGTGGTCTGAACCACAAATGCCACTTCCATCTACAGAAGACAAGCGCTGTAGTGCTGGGCCAGTCGATTTGTGCACATCTGTGACAAACACTAGATCACAGGTTGGTTAATGATATTACTGAGTAAATGACATGCGTGCCAAGTGGGCAGGTAGATTGTAGAATCGGAGAGGAGTCTTAGTGATAGTGTAGCTAAAATTTATACTGAAAAAAATATGGTCCTAACATAAAATACCTGCTTTTAGAATGGAGCAAGGACGCTGATCTCTTTACTTTGAGTGCAATTTGTGCTTATTACATAAACTTTTACTACAACTCACAAGAAGAAGAAAACAGGCCAGGTTTAGCCACACTTCCTACGTTACTTTATCATGTTTACAAGATTCATTATTAGAAGGTAGGTCAGCTCAGTTTATGTTAATTACTAATGTTGTTTGCCGCAGACGTACAGTATATGCATTGACTGGCCCGACACTACAATGCTCGTTTTCACCACGCTTGAGTGACTTAACGTGGTTCATTACACTTAGCAGGATAGATGTCTTTTGTGTGTGAATTATTTCAAAAGTGGAGTCAGCTAAAATTAATGTATATTTGCCATTCACTTATTAATTTTGAAATAATTTGTTTGATGGATTGTAGATGGAGTGGTCATGTTCCCTTCACTGCCCCCTGGGATATTTGCTCAAGATTCAGCGCACTACCAGTAACCGTACCATCCATAAGAATACATTTATCTGTATTTCCATTTCTGTGTAGATCACTAGATCTGAAGGGAAGCTGACGAGGGCAGATGGAGCACACAAAAAAAAACTGTTGACTTAGAAACTTTTAGTACCCAACAGATTGCATTAAGGTCTGCCAACACGGGCATATTTGAGACATGTCGGTTCAGAGCACATGATGGATGATCTGGGCAATTTGAACCCTGTGTGTGTGTGTGTGCGTATCTCAGCATGTGCACGAGCGTCTTCCCTCTGTGTCAGCTCGTCTGAACCTTAGCTGCTGAAGCGCACAGTTGTGGCCATCCATATCGCCTATGACTTCCTGTTGCAGAAAATAACAGCCAATAACGGGAGAGCAGGAAGAAGAAAATTGGTGTAAAGGAAGCAGTGACTGATTACAAGTCAGGAAAAGGACGCGTTTGAGTTAATCTTCATAACGGCTGCAGCTGCCAAATGCCACAGTGCTCGGATAAGTGGATGACATTAAAGGCAGATCAATTACACAATTCTGTAGTGTGATATCTAGCTGGTCAGTCAATGATGTGCAACACAATTAATGGTTACATTTTGCTCTGGGCCATACGCAAAGACCATGACATTAACATGAAATGCTTTCCTCAAACCGAATTTTAAATTTCAGGCAGAGCAGACGTGTGGAATGTGTGATGAGTCGAACTGAGAGCTCGGAGGAGGAGACCATGAGTGGCAGCTGAAAGCTGGAATTAGTTTTGCAGAAACAAAAGGAAACCACTGCAGCTGTGAAGAGGAGTTTAAACTGAAATCAAGAGGTCTTGTCAGAGAAAACACCACGTGATGAAGATTATTTCCTCCCCACTACGTGACCTCTGACCTGACGGACACATAGGTTCTTTCATACATACGTTTTGGGAATGCAGTGTTGGGGCGGATTTTTGGACTCGGGTGTCCTCTACCCCAGTGATTCCCAAATTCCCCACAATGTGCAGGGGGAAAGTAAATACTGACTTTGGACAAGTAGATTTCTGATTTAATTGCCCAACTGGAAAATGAAAATAGAGAAAATGAAAAACATTTGATCAAAAAAAGAGATGCCTTGTCCAGAATAAAAATGTGGCTCTGCAGCAAAAGACAACTTTCATTATCAATAAATCTATCATTTATTGTTTGTTTGTTTGTTTCACTCAGTGAACATTCATTTGTTCACTCAAAATAATAAAGTTTACAAGCTGCAGACTGTGTTCACTGTTCATTATTGATTTTTTTCTTTGTACATAACCATGTACCAAGTGAAATAAACCCCTCCAGGATGATCCTGCATCATCCTGTCGGGATTTATTTCACGATAATGACCTGCTCACTGTACGTTATCCCTCACAAACTGCATATCTCTGGACTTTAGACAGACTTTTTCCACTATTTTCAGACATTTTATAGATGTTGAAGCCCTTGATTAAACATGTCAATTAACTTTACCACGAAAACATAAAACAAATTGTACAGGGGCAAGAAAGATTAACATCGGGCAAGTAGATTTCCCTGCTTGGCCGACTGGGCAAGTGAGACAAACCATTAACGTTAAACTCTGGTATCGGCTGAAAAAAATTCATATTATGCATCCCATCTCAACAGATTATTGTTTGATTAATGACTTAACTTTTGTTGATTTTATTGTTTTTATTGTTATCTTATGAAGCTGCAGATTTAGCAAATTATGTAGGAAATCTGCATGCTAGTGGAAGCCAGTGGTCCTGTGATATTTAAGTTCCAACTGCATACAGGCGATCGCTCTGTTAGCACGTGATGGAACATGGCATCAAACAGGAGTGAATGGCGATTATGTAAGGAACAAATCATTCATTCACTGTCAGCTGCACACACTCACACAAAGCCTCACAGACACATTCATATTCGCTCGCTCTGCACTGACACACATGCACACACCACAGTAGCAGAAGTCACTGAGAGCCTGTGAAGTGACTGAGCGGCGCACAGCTCGTTCATGCTGATTCATGTCGGCAGCACTACCTTATATTATTCTTGAAAAACTGATGACGTGAGCCGTCAGGCATGTAAACAGTCTGAGCCGCGACGACCACTTCTGCCAGTCATGAGTTCACGCCCTGCGCACACCCCATCCAAGCACACACACACACACACACTCTAATTTTCTCCCTCTTGCACACACAAATACACACAGAAACACACACACAGTCAGGACTGTCGAACGTGTCAACCTTGTAACCACCAGCGAGTCACGACTGACACAAAGAGAGGCATGCGGCGGCTGGTGCTAAGTGGTGTGTCGGTGGGGTGAGGCGGAAGAGGGGGGGTGAAGAGGAGAAAGATGAGGGTGATAATGCTAAAATTAGTTCTCTGTGAGAAAGTGACAGATGACCTCATGCTGGCTGTCACCTCGCCTTGCTACAGAAATCAGGTCATCTGGCAAAGTCCTATATCCTCTTCCTCCTCCTCCTCCTCCTCTCGTTCATGTCATGTATTTTTTCTCTCCCTCATTTCCTGCTGAAAATATCCAAATTTCTCTCTTTGAGATGTGAACGGACTTGGCTCAAAAAGTGAAACTGTCCACCCGGCGTGTTTATTGATGTAGGGATCCAGGAGAGAAAATAAAAATAACAGCAACATAAAAACTTTCAGTTTGGATTATTCAACACTAGAAATGCAAGTTTCTTGGGCAGTTTATTGTGTGAAAAAGTTGCCATTCTGCATTCCCCAAAGAGACCACTGGCACCCCTAAAAGAAAGAAAATATTTAATCTATGTTATTTACCTGATTTATACCCACTTGTTTCATCTCAGCTCAGTGTGAAAGCATGCCAAGCATACTTCATTTTTCTGTTACTCGCTTGCATTTTTCTCCTCTGCTCTGCTTCAAAAATGCACACACACATACATACACACACACACATACATACACACACACACACACATACACACACACGCACACAGCAGAGCAGAGCAACAGGTGGCGTTGAACTGGGTATACACTGTGTGAATTTGGGCTGCCAGAAGATGACCATCGAGAAAGGAACGCTGCGATATCTTACATTATCATAGCTCCAAAACAGAGGTCCAACGTCAAACTGCAAGAGACGTTCAAACACAGCCTGAGATGAAAGCCTGACAGTGTCAGTGACAACTATACACTATACTGTATACATCAAACTTTACTGCAAGCCACACTGTGCAACATGTGTTTAATAAACTTGTAAGACTGCTGCGATAAAAGCCTCCCACAAGAGTAATTTGTCAATATAATCTATCTAAAACCACTCACTCTCACTCCAGGAAGTTGAGAAGTTGCGATCGCAGCAAGTAACGCAAATTCAACCAATCCCCGCGAACTCTGCACGGCCCTGCAATTTTAACCAACCTCACAACTTTTCCATAAACTCGACCAATCATCGTAGCTTCCCGCGAGTTCCACCAATCATAGCCGTCCCCAGCACAAACGTCACACACGTACGTCTCCATGGACTGACTCAATGTTTTATTATTTACTACTTTTTTTAAAATTTTGTACAGAAACGTACAGAAAGGAATACAAGATTTGTCATTGTTATTGTCATTTATCAATGCTATGTGCATGTGTATTTTATAACTGTATTTTATAACTGAGTTAGAGCTCCAAAAAGATTTTGCTTCCTTGGAGAATCCTTCCTTCCTTTTGAAATGTTTCTTTCCTAAAAATGACTCAAAGCATTTCCTCTCTTCATAGTGCAATAAGTGCATCACTGAGCAAACCTGATCTGTTAGTCACCGTACATTGACCTTTTCCTGCACACACACACACACACACACACACACAGACTGCACATCATTATCACCCCGCCACCTCCCTGAGCAAAGTTCATTTCTGAAGGCAGAGGCGCCATAAAAACCTCACAATGCAGGAGGTATTTTCAGGGGCCAAGACGCCCGGGGAGAGGCCAGAGCTCCTGCAGGACAATGCTACTGCCTCATTCTGCTCCCATTTCACCGCTCCTTCCTGTATTATCTGCCAATCATCCGTGTCCCTCGAGGCAGAAAAAAGGTTGAGTCTCTGTGTTAAGGTGTCGAAATAGAAGCAGCTCCACACAGCCTGTCAATGCGCGCGTGAGATCGTGCGCGCAAGCGGGAGAAGGAAGAGACACAAGCGGGTTATAGGTTTGTGATGGTGACGTCAGGAGTCATTAACTGCAGGAGCAACAGAGATGAAGTGTGTGTTTGTGTGTGTGTGTGTGTGTGTGTGTGTGTGTGTGTGTGTGTGTGTGGTTCATGTTTACAGAAAGAGTAATTGCTGACAGGGCGGCTAAGTGAAGCTGACAGAGCGCCTGCAAGCAAATGGATGGATGGGAAGAGGAGAGGAGGGAAGAAGGAGCGAGTTTTGGCCGTCTGCAGCTTCAGGGAGTTTACATACAAGGAAGGATGCAAAAAGACCTGAACGAGCAATTTATCTGCACACACACACACACACACACACACACACAGTCCAGGAAGTGTTGTGTTAATGTCACCTCTCAGGTACTGACTTCCTGTCTTCAAACTGCACGCTGAGAAATAGAGATGCATCCTAGAACCATAAAGCGTTCTTCGACTGTTCGCCATGGAAAACCCCCTTTGGTTCCAGGTAGAACCTTTTATAAGGGTTCCACTCGGAATTGAGGGGTTCTATCAATAACCAAATGTAATGGATATACTGTACATAGAACCATCTGTGAAAGGTTCCACCCAGAACCCCAAATGAGAGGTTCTACAGAGAACCTATCTGCAGTGTATTTCTTTGACCCAGAACCCTCTGTGGAGGAAACCTTTAAACTTTCTAAGGATGCAAACAAGAACCCACCTAAAGGGTTCTACTGAAAACCTTTTTATATTCTATGGGTTTTATATAGAACCCATTTAGTGGGTTCTACTAAGAACCTTTTCATCTTCCATGGGTTCTATGGAGAACACACCCAGAAGGTGCTACTGAAAACCTTTGTATATTCCAAGGGTTTTATGTAGAACCCACTCAGGAGGTTCTACAGAGAACTTTCTTATATTTCAAGGGTTTTTATCAAGAACACACCTAGGGGGTTCTACTGAGAGCCTTCTTATATTCCCAGGTTTTATCTAGAACCCAGCCAAAGGGCTCTACCAAGAACCTTTTTATAGCCCAAGGTTTTTATCCAGAACCCACCCAGGGTGTTCTACCGAGAACCATTTTATATTATGGTACAACAAACCCCAGACAGACTCTTGATGAAAGAGTTCTTCAAGAACTGTTGTCTTACAAAGACTTCTTGACAAACGCTTTCTTCAAATTAAAAAAGGTTCTTCAGAGGTAAATGGTTCTGTGTAGAACCTCAGACCTTAAAGAAAAAACCTTTCTCGCTAAGAGTGTAAATTCCATCACCTGGGTCTTAATCTTCTTCATTCCCTTAGTGAACCTGCGATTAATTGCAAAAATTTCCGATTCCATTCAGGTTTTATCAGACTCAGACGGAAAACGCTGTTTGCTTGCTTAAGAACACCAGAGCGTCAAATTAGCGCTGCAGCTCAAGACGCTGCCTGAAGCACAAACTGAGCAGCAGAGGAAATGTTTGACTAACATGCTCGATGATAGCTGTGATCTGTAACGAGTCTCCGGCTGGACGTTGCTCACAACAAAGCACACATCTATTTGACTCAGTGGATGAATTCCACACTAAGAGGGGCGGTGGGGGCTGCCTGAGATGAGATAGCGAGCGGCGTGAAGAGTTTGCATCTTCAGCGGTTTTGTTTTTGTTGCTTCTTTGCCCCAAAACCACCAGCCGTGTTCCCATTTCATATCCTCTTGATCGTTATCATCGACTTCATCAGTCTCACAGGGATGCTGGCACACTGCTGCTGCTGCTGCTGCTGCTGCTGCTGCTGTAGCAAGAACGTTTTGTCAAGAATCTTGTGTGACTTAATTTTTTGGTTTGCTGGCAAGGTTTCTTCTTTTCTCCTTTAATTGCTGACTGGCTTCCCTCTTTCTTTCCTTCAATATTTGATTTCTTCTTTCATCTTGTTCATTTTTTTTTCTGTTCCACAAATATGGATTTACAAGGAAACAGAAAAAGCACACCCAATGTAACAGATAGCTAACAGACAGAGTGTTTGCTTCCAGGCTTTTCACCTCATCTTCAATTGTGAGCACTCCTTTGTACCCACACACAACCAGAACAGGTTGTCAGGCTCACTGTACCTTCACTACACCGTGTGGGTCACGTGACATTACTCACGTGATTTACACTATAAAACGGTCGCAGTTTGGTTAGGTTTAGGCACAAAAGCTACTTGGTTAGGGTTAGGAAAGATGGTGGTGAGTTAAAGTAATTATGTTATGTATGTCATGATGTCACGATGACATAACTCATGTGACACATGTAGTTTAGTCGCAGCTTAGTTAGGTTTAGGTACAACAACTACGTGGCTAGGTTTAGGGCCGGCGTCTTCAACCTTTGCTCGCAAAAAAGCCATTTTTGACCAAAGATACAAAATGAAAATCTGTCTGGACCCACAAGTATTAAGTTCTCTATTTTCCTCTGACACTTTACTCCAGGCATGTCCAAACTCCTCCATGAAGGGCCATGTGGCTGCAGGTTTTCATTCCTACCAAGCCGGAGCACATTAGGCTCAAGACATTTAATCAAATCAGGCGCGCTGCTGATCGGTTAGAACAAAAACCTGCAGTCACTCGGCCTTTTACGGAATAGTTTGGACATGCCTGCTTTACTCTATTTTTTTGGATTTGGCATGCATAGCTAGTTTAGGGAGACTTATGACTAGCCACTGACAAAATTTAGAGTAAAAGGCGCTAAGATGTGCGGTATGACGCACATTTTAGTTGATGAAACATCGAAACTTTTATTTAAAATATGGAGTAGCGCAAAAACTACCTGGTTTGGTTGAGGCGTTAAAAGTACTTGGTTAGGTTTAGGAAAAGATCGCGTTTTGGGATAAAGTAATTACGTTCTGCTAAGTTTATACTGCAGTGTGAGCTGTTGCTGTTGTTACATGGAAGCCACACAGTTCTACTCTATGATCCTCGTTGCCTGTGTGTGTGTTTTTGTTTTGCTGCTGTGTGCAAATTTACTTGATAGACATGCCCTGAAGGGAACGATACAGCGATGTGTGAAAGGAAATGTTCAAACTGCAGGAAGTGCGTGTGCTTTTCAACACTGTCTAACTTCAGTGCACCACGGCCGATTTCATTAATGCAGAGATAACGAAAGACGGCTATCGGCCAATCGATTGGTTGAAGAGTGGGTAGATTTTAAGATTTTCTTTGGTTGACAACAGCCCTACACGTTTCCCCACAAACGATCAGCCTCAACTATTAAGGCAATGTGTCCTCTGTGTTTTAACGGAAGCTTCATGTCAACTCTATCTGCATCTCGCATCCTCATATCAGTAATTACCACCTCTGATAAGTGTATTTCTGCCTTTCAGCCCATAATAACTGATGCTAACCGTGCATTCTGCTAGTTTCACCTGTTAAACCCTGCAAAGGCTGCAGTCACATGTCTCAGCCCCTCGAGCCAGTAATTATATCTCTGACATGTCATTCTATACCATGTTTGCTGTTCCACATTAGCATAACACATGACAAGCCCCGGGTCTTCCAGGGTCAAATGAAAGAGTGTGGCATTGACTTGACACGGCATTAACGCTGGCTGCCATTTCCAGAGGCCTCCTGGTAGCCGGAGGCTCTCTGGGAAAAATCAGATCTTCTGCAACACATCGGTGCAGGTTGTCGATTTACAGAATCCATCTCATGCAAGTGACACAGTTCACGTTAGCGTTTCTCAAAGTTCAGACATTTCCTGTGCTCCCCATAGCTTCCTGTTGCTGAGTTGATGTTGCTATCAGCAGTATTTCCCCTCCAGCCCCTCCCACCGTCAGGTGCCATTACGGGTGCATTAGTCTGGGAGAGCAGGAAGAAGGACGAGTTTGCAAACTGTCTTCCTGTTGTGTTCTATGAAACAACACCGCTTCTCATCTCTGTCAACATGGAACAGAGTGTCTGTGATGAAAAACTTTTTTTTTTAAATTAAACTGTTTAATTTGAAATTGATTTTGTCAACTCTTCTGTTTTTGTTATTCAGTTGTGAGCAAAACAAGACATTTGAGGACATCATCTTGTGCTGATTGACATTTTCTGACATTTAATATAGTAGTAGTTAATAGTTGCAGCCCTAATGCACATCAGAAATTACATCTCCAAACAAGCCACAAAATGACCATTTTTTATGTGATGCCAACAGACAGCTAAGGAGTAATGCTCATCTAAATGAGAAATCCCTGTTATATCCCTGAATGTTAAATATGAGTATCAATTGTACAGCAGGGATTAAGGGTTGGACTGATGGACGATGTGTCCATAGAAATGCATGACATCAACCATTGAGCCCTCTGCCATCGTAACACTGTGATTTAAAGCACGTCCAACCTAACTCCTTACACCAGAAAAACTACTTATTTAATCGCACTATTTAGTACCAAGTGAAGTTGTAATTTCTGTGCAACATAAAGAAAATACATCATATTTTAAATGCATTTCTTTTCTCTTTTTTTGTTTCAATTATTTTTGGCTTTATTGCTGAAGCATGTAAGAGAAATACAACAACAATATCATCAGTTTGACAGACATCACCCACCCTTTGCCGGGACACTAAACTTGCTCAGCCTGGGGGACACTTACGAAATCACAGGATCCCAGGGGCCACTTGAACAAGCATTAATAATAACATTACTTATCAGATAAAATGAACAAACATTAAAAGGTTCATGACTCATCCTTTGAAATTCTATATTTTCAAATGAACTGACTGATTAACTCTACTGACTTGGTGCAGTGATGGACAGATGTTTAACTGTATTTCATGACTGCATTTTAGTCGTAAATGCTTTGGTGAACGAGTTTATACACATTCAACAGGTGGAACCTCTTCCTTCATTCAGTCACTGAAATGTTGGCATGATTCATAAACATAAACTACTCCTGCCGGGTACAGAATGACGAGCTAATTTAAGCTATTTTACTGTGAAATACACATTTATAGGATCAGAATCATCATCACTTCTGTGTAACTTTTGTTCCTCTTCGGCAAGTAGTTGTTTTTTTTTTCCCTGCATCACTGAACTGTCTGGTCATTCTGCACTTTGCCTAAATAGCATCATACAAAGATCAGTCATCTCTGTTACCAACAGCCTCAGTGATCCCGTCAGACAAAACGGACATATCTGACTCAGTTTATTTTCACTGTGAATTACAAACACGGATTAACAGGCTATACAAAGTTATCATGTGCATTATTCAGCCAAACATCCAACAATTCTATTAGGACAGAGATCACGAAACAAATAATTCACCGGACACAAAGCAAAGCCGTGCATGGAGATGGATGCACGCTCACTGAAGCTACAACCAAAGCTCCGTTAACCTGCTATCTACTCGCAAATGAGAAGCTTTATCAACAGTATGAAAGGACGTGGCCCCGGTCTATTTCAGTAAAAACCACAAGCTCAACTGTGGTTAAAGGGTCAATCCTTTGACGACAGCTAAGCTCGTGACACCTCAAACAAAGCTTGTGGCTTAAATACAAAATGCACATCAAAGGAGTGATAAGACTCACGGCAGAGAGAGAAAGAGAGAGAAATCGCGAAGGAGGAGAAGAGACGGAGAGAATAAGCCAGTGCGTGCCTTGGTATACTGAAATTATTTTGATAATGATGGGAAATACTAAGTTTGCTCAGAGAGCCTCGGCTGAGATCACACAGTACGATGTGGACAGATGATTACAGATTACAGATTACACTAGTATTAGTACCTTTTTGGGAAGAAGTTGAGAGAATCTTAATGTGTATCGACTGGGTGTTAATTTACTGGGGACAATAAACACTGCTGACATGCATCTCTTTAACATGTGACGGCAATGAAGCAGGTGATGAGAACATCCACAAAAACTAAAACTATGGTTAACAACAACACAACAACTTTTAGATGAGGAAAAAGTCACATGCAACCAAAAAAGTCAGCAGTACTCAAAAAAGTTCATAAACTCAAATCTGAGGTTATCCGACCTTTAATATCTGTTAGTGTCACATGTACTCTTTGATTACAGGTAAATTAAAATGACTGATTAAGCCAACTTGAATATTTTCAGTAACTGCAACTTTTCACCCTCCCCTCTCATTCAGTTAAAAGAAGTAAATAAAAATTTCATTTTGAGCAAACTCAACATAGTAATAAATAATTTTAGGGACCCTTTTCTCTCATTAATTGAAAAATTATGAGTTTAATAAACACAAAAGAAAGACAATTCTACTGGCACTCGACATTTTTAAGTTAGTGGAACCTCTAAACAAAAGTTAAGTTTTCACTACGAATAATTAATTTGAAAATTTGTTTTTGTTTTGTTTTTAAATTACAGATGACATACAAAAACAATGAAGATCTACCCTAAAGATTGAGTTGGTAGAACATCTAATCATATTAATCTAACCCAAGATTTCTGGTAGAAAGGCACTTATTCACCAATGCTCCCCCTTCTCCTACCTACCCGATTCTTTATTTATTTTTATTTTTTCATGTTTTTTATTTGTTTGTTTGTTTTTATTGCAGTATTATTTTGCAGGGTTGGAGTTTGTGTCATTTAATTTCTGTCTTTTCATTTATTCATTTAAACTTAACAAAATATCAAAAACCTTACAATGACACAATTGTCTGGAATGATGACCTTTTAATCACTGCAAAAAAAGTAATCATTTTTACGTGAAGTAAAGAGTTTACAAATGCCTCGACTCTTTCAGTGTGTGTAGCTTTCCCTCGATTTTCCCCGACACTTTCTGTCTGCACACTCCATGAGCTGCAGTGAAACAGCAATCAGTGGAGAGAAAATAGTTCCTACACGAAACTGCTCACAACAAGGTCTGTGGATCATCTTGAGTAACCGCGTCATGATTTCTGGAAAGAGGCACTGGATTTGATTTTTTTTTTTTAAATGTATTCTTTTGGTTCTGTGAGCAACACAAACACTGAGT
>JAJHUR010118864.1:716-12686 GCA_027495735.1 Lutjanus campechanus
AGTCATTAGGGAAGGCCAGTTTGGGAGCCACTGCAGCTGATCCAGTGGTGTCAGGACATATCCATGGGATTGTGTCAGCCAAGTCAACAATGGTATTCTCCACATTTGATGCGTTTCCATGTATGAAAGTTTGTCCATCAGCACTCTGTATGGTAGCTGCCACAGAGTCAATGAATTGCTCACTCTCACGAATTTGCTGTAGTGTTTCATTCTTCTTTTGAAGCTGCCTTATCGTCTCAGTTAGTCGCTCACACTCAGTGCAGCTCACAGATTTTGCCATCTTGTCCTTGTCCTAATCACAGGTTTCCAGTCACAGACACAGCAAAAGGCTTACACTGTGCCTCAGCCCTGCTGGCACAGTACCAAAGAGGTGAAAAAGTGGTGAAAAATATAGCAGTAGTCCTCTGTATCTTTCACAAATTAAAGTCCCAGTGATTTCTAAGTGTCCAGGATCTACTTTCTGTAGCTTTTAGCAGGAAAAAACAAGTATATCCACAAAAGAATGTAAGCAAAGCAGAGCGCAAGCAGCGGAGCGTCTACACTCTAAGAAAGCCGGAAGCTAAAAAAAAAAAAAAATTCCATGATGCACTAACGGCACGTTCAGACCAGACGCGAAGCCAATTTTTCACGCGGCGAGATTACATACAAAGTCAATGCAAAGACGCGAATACACGCAAATTTGTGCTGGCGGCACAAATCGTGGGCTTGGCGCGATGCGAATACGTGAATTCGCAATGCGAATGACGTGGCGTGAATTCGCGCGAGTTCAAAAAATTGAACTTTGGCGAAACGTGAAGCTGTGTCGGGACAGCCTATCAGCGTTGAGATTCTAGACGATGACGTCAGTGACGTAGCCGGTAGCCGCTCCCCTTCGTTTTGGGCGAATATTCGCAAGCTGTTTACTCATGTGAATAAATTCAACAACTACGCGGCCAAATTCGCGTGAGTAACGTGAGGCGAAAATTCCAGTCTGAACGCACTGTAAGATGTTGTGGTAGACGTTCTTGTTCATGATACCGTTGATTTTCACTAATTTGCCCACGCTGTTTCCACAAATGGAACCCCATACCATAATGGAATCTCCACCATGTTTCACTGTGCAGAAGAATTAGCAGAAGCTTTCCTCGGTTGAGATGTGGCGTGTGAGGGGGAGGGTGCAGAGCAGCGCTGTCTCCGCCCACGACTCAGAGGCACATTGCTAATAAGCTACTGGCACTCTGCAGAAAGAGAGTCCTGGGAAATGGCACAGGTTTTGTTATTTTGGCTAAAAACTTCATAACCACAATTTAAAGACCATTGAGAATGAAAATGGCTAAAAAGGAGGTTTGAAGTGGGTCTTTAAAAGGGGTTTTAAGAGGTTAAATATAATATTGTATTCTTGTAGACCTTGTAATGTTTGTTGGTCCTTGTATACCACGTGGTTTGTGTTTGTGTGTTATATGTAAACAGACCTCATAAACACTGTTGGTTTCACAAAACACGATTTGGTCTGGTCTCATAAGCCTGTGATATGTCACATATTGTTCTGAAAGAGAAATGATTTTCAAGTCAGATTTGTGTTCTGCAGATGAAATAAAAATTTTTGATATGTTTTTAAAGTTGACCAGATGTTGCGTTAGGTGTGGTTCCGTAAACCACTGCCACGCAAGAATCTGCAAGATTGGTCTCTTAAACCACATATGCCTGTATGTGTGTGTGTGTGTGTGCATATATATAACCCAAACCCATGGCGTGCATGGTCTCCTATCTGAACTATCAGACTCAAGAACAAAATGATGAAAGCTGAATGTGTGGTGTTGGTCTTTTACAAACTTTTAAATAGTTGTTGTTTTGTGCAGAAAAGTGGGCGACACACCTTAAAGTAGGAACTTTATATAAACCTGTTGAAGACATTTAACCACAGAGTCACTGAGACATTTACACCTCTCAGGGAAAATGTATGTACTTTATATACTTTATGTTTATTAGCTTATGTTATATTATCTTAATGTAATTTATGTTGCTACAAGTTGGCAAATTTTAAACTTCAAATGTAATACCATATAATACCATCTTAAATCTTATTTTCTAATGTTTTAATGTGCACATAATTTTCTCCTGTTGTCTAAAGGTTTGTGGCATCAGTATGTATGTTTTCATACTTATTGAGGTACTTTTTGCTGACTTTCAGCAAAAATTGTAAAATAAAATCTAATTATTACATAGGATTTGCACAAATTGAAGTACCTTAACTTAACTAAGCAAGTTCCAATATGCTATAAAAAATGTTCAATTGGTTCAGCAAATGCAAATATAAACCCCTTTAGTATATTAAAACACATTGGTGCTGATTTTCAGTATGGCCCCCGCTGGATCAGCCACCACTGTGTTGGACCCAACAACCAGCAAACATGATCTACAGGAGTAACCACTGCATTATGTAACACTACTACCACATTTCAGAATTTTAGATCTCTGACGGAATTCATCATTAATTAGTTAATTCACTGTAAAACCTCATTTGTGGTTAAGAACGCTCCAGAGAGGTCAGGGCAGACAAGCAGACCACAAGTATGCCATTCGCACAGGGAATGTAAAATACCTTATGTCAAGATACTATTTGGACTTCTGCAATAGCAACCCATCTGCATGGCATTTACCACATACCCTTCTTTCATAAGAAAAGGTGACAGTCAAAGCAAACTTAACCAGTAGGAAGCCTTTTGAATTTATAAACTACAGGCTACTAAACATCCAGGCCTAAATGAGAATCTAGATTTCAGTGCTTTTTGTAAACCTTGATAGGTAATTTGTTCTCTGCAACCATGGCCATTGTTTGTATTTACTATGTTGCTCTTGAATTCAATTTTTGATGAATATTGTGGGCTAAGCAATGCTCTGCTGGAATGTGTACATGTGTCCACACCTTTTCTCAGCCATAGAGGACCAATACAATACTATAAAAGGGCCTTTTGTTCCATTTGATCTGCTTGAGTCACTGACAAAGGCTTGGTGCCAAAATGCATCAGAGTTTCTTTGTTTTAAGGTCTAACATGACCATGCCGGGACAATAAAGGTGTTTTAATTGTTTTGTCCCTATCCAAAGAGAAGCTGAAACAAATGCATTTTGAGTCCAGGAAGCAATCCTAACAAAACATTTTTTTAAATTCCACAAGCATATAGAATGTGCTTATAGGGAGCAGCTCCACAGCCACCTCTCCTCTCTGTGTTGGGGAATAATTAAACTCATTACTTTTTCTTTTTTCTTTCTTTTTTTTCCTACTTATTCACTTGAAGAGGGACAGCAGATTATCACATTCACATCTTTGATGAATGAATAATCTGGTGGAGCTTCAGCCTGTGCAGATCTTAACAAGGCTTATACCTCAGACAACTGCTGGAAAAAAGACATTAGACTAGAGCTTGATATGATATCTGTGCCCAAACAAAATCAAATCTAAAACAAATCTAAGGATGTAATTAGGTTACAGATAGATTTAGTAAAAACTGAGATTATAAGTATGATTACAGTTTTAAAATAAAGAACCATATTACCATGCACAGTGCCCACACAGCTGCCAATTCATTCTCATGGCCTCTAGTGAAAAAATTCTTCTCTGGGTGAAAATTTCAACATGTTTTGTCTTCTAATCAATCAGTCAATCAATAAATACAATGGGCACAACAAAGGAAGAAACAGCTGGACAAACCATTAAACATAATAATGGACATAAAACAGAGCTGGAACAGTTCAACGACTATTAAATTAATCTGCATGTATTTTGTTCCAGTAAACTCTGCTCACATGCATGTATATGACACCTATGTAATTATGTATATATCTATGTATATATATTTCTAGTATGTAATGATATGATATGTTGTTCATGCTAATAAAGCTATTTGAATCTGATCTGATTCATGCATGAGGCCCACTGTTTTACTCCTGCTGTGTGCAGTAGTAAAACATTGTATGCAGTATTATGCCCTATGCATGCGCTTGGACAGTAAGAAATTATAGAGAGGGCTTCATAAAAGTTGTTGTACAGTGACTGATTAAAAAAGCTGATAGAAGCGAGAAAATTACAATTTTACTCAATAATCACTACTGTGAGCATAGATTAGGGCCAAAAATAAACCATGAATATAGTCTGTTTCATTTTTCTCAATACTAAATTATCAGTTTAATCAGACTGAATAGTGTCTATTTCTGTAGAAGTCCTTCCAGCTTCAGGCTTTCAGCTTGGCAGATACTCTGCTTCCCTCTTGTGTTGAAAGCTTGCATCACATTGTGATAACCACAATGCCTTTTGAGTGCAGTGTGCAGTGGAAAGTAGGTGACATTGTTTTTTGTTTTGTTTTATTTTATTGAAGACAGTTGCTACAAAACTGAGTTTGTTGTGTTTTCTTTTCTTTCTTTACTTTTCATTTTCTGGTTTTTTACAAAATAAACCAATAACAGTATTACAAATAATTCAAATTGATACATGATTCACAGGTATACCATCAAATATACATTTATACAGAAAAACATAAAATAGAAAAAAAAAAGTTCAAGTGAGATCACAGTGGTAAGGGCTGAGAAGAGAGGCGTGTTTGGCTGTGGCTGAACCATCTAGAATCTAACATCAACCTCTGTGTCCCATGTGCTTTGGACCAAAACGGTTCCAAGAAATATTGTTAAGACTCCTGTCTACACAGAGGAGAAATGCTTTCAGGGTCACCCCGGGTCAGGCAAAAAGGAAGATTGTGCAGTAAAGGGAACAGGCACTGCATAAAGCTGAAATATTGGATTCTGAGAGTAAATTTTTACTTCTACTTTCCAAGGAATTTGATTATTTGCAAAGAGCAAAGATTTATTGTAGACTTCATAAGTTTCAAACTGGAATCTATCATGTATATGGGGCTGTAGATGCCATCAATTTGATTTCAGTTCATATGTTCAGAAAGTTTAAGTATGACATTACCCTCAAAATTAAATGTGTGTTTGAGAACTACACTTTTTCACTTTCTTTCAGAGAATGAGATGAGAAGATAAATATCAGTCAGTCAAAAAAAAATGTATCCACCTACAACCTGTAAACTAAGCCAATTAACACGCTGGTAAGCCCTAAAACGGGGGAGTTAATTGCTGAAACAGTTTCTTGATGAACATCTGTCGGACACAGTGACTTTGTGCAGAAAGTCATGTATCAACATACATGGGGGGGGGGGGGGGGGGGCATAGAATGTAATGTAGACACTGTTTCTGAATGACCTCAAAAATCCTTGGCATGTCTCTGATGTAATATCTTGTTACTTACTGACATACTGTATGTGGCAACACTCATATATCTGTCAAAAGCAAATTTATCGCTCTGGCTGCCCTGGGGCCTCATTTATACTTTATACATTTTTATACATTGATTACATACTTAAGTTTGATTCATAAAAGATACTGAGCATAAAAAATGAGAAGAAAAATTGTAACTGAAGCACCTGTGATCTAAAAATTTCTTAACTACTTCCTTCCCTGTCTTACAACCACTGATTTCCCCTTATATAATGCAGCACAGAAGAGGGTTTCATAAGGAACACTGGAAAAAAGAAGTTGAGAAAATTCATTATTTCAAGGCAACTGTTTTCACTGAATTTTGTGTTTTGAAGCAAACTCAAACTCTTCAGTTTTGAAATAAATTGTTTAAAAAAAGTTTTTATTTCATTAACATAATTTACTTTTGCTTTTAGATAAACATGAATCTTGTTTTTTTTTAAAAGTGAATAATGGTTAATAATTTAATATCTTCAACTGTAACCATTTAGTTTTCAAGCACCCAAATAATGATACATAGGGTGAGCAGTTTTGGGAATACCTTTAAGTTTCTAAAACTCAAGTAAAGAAGAAAAACAAATTATTAAATCAATAAATTATTTCAAATTATTTCAAATCTTTGACTTGCGCCCCAGGTACTGAGGCTATCAGTCCTCTGCAGTGGCTGCTGGTTTGACTCCTGCATGCAGCCCATTGGCTGCATGTGATCCCTCTTTCCTGTCATATCTTCAGCTGTCACTATCAAAAATAAAGTCAAAAGACAAAAAATTGTGAAGACAGTTGCCTTGAAATGATATGCTTTCTTCTTTTATTTATTTATTTATTCATTTGTTTATTTATCTATCTATCTATTTTTTTACAGTGAATAGCCATGGACCTAAAGAGAAACGTTAATTGTTTGGAAGATGGGACCACAGCAATGGTAGAGGAGACTGAAGATAACTCCTATAACAATGTTCATAAAGCTGATGCAAAGGTCACCAAAGGGTTGGGCACTTTTCTTTCCAAACTGAAATTCCCCGACAAAACCGACAGGAAAATCACCCTCAGACTTTGTTATGAAAGATAGGATCATTTCCACGTCAAAGTAAGGTTTTATAAATAACTAATTATGGTTTTCTACTTAAGATCAAAATTGATGGTAAGTCCATGAGGCCCCTGCAGACATTCTGCCGAATAGATAAACAGATACAGATAAACATAGATAACAGTTCTCACATCTGTTCATCAAGAAATTGTTACTCCCCTTATTTTCTGTTTGTGTAAACAAATGAGATACAAGGTGTTAATGAGTGAACCTTGGTGTGTGGATATGTGGATATTGACAGACAGCAGAGCTGAGCTAGCTGTCTCCAGGCTAACCACTTTCTGACTCCAGCATGAGACTGATAGCCATCACAACATCTCAACCTGAGAGAGAAAGCAAATAATAAATAATCATTTCCAATCATGTTGCTTTAGAACCAGTTTCCAACTTGTATACAGTCAGAACCAGGGACATTTCAGCTCTATGCGAGTACTGAGGAGCTGCCACAGTGTAGTTCAAACATGGGCCAGCACATGGACGGAGCACGGCACACACACACTGAAACAATTACAAAAACATATAATGTTCTCTTCAAAATGTACATAGATAGGTCATATTCAAGTGAGGTTGTGTCTGTTCTCTGTGTTTGTGAATGATCCCATGTACAGAGATGAGACAGCCAGTGTTTATGACAGTGAATCTGTAGTTTGGCTCTAAACTAACACGGTCATTTCATTAGAAAAAAACAAGTAAGATGAAGGGAATATAATGCTATTTTTAGTGAGTGAGCCTTGTAGTCACTACTACAGAGTAAACGCACCTCTTCACAGAATAATCCACTTGTTTAGTTGGATATTTGACACTTTAGATATCTTCCACATAAAACATCTCTAAAAATTCACTTTATTTTTTGATTGTTGCAAAATGAGTATCTCATTTTGGAATTAAATGGAAAGTTCACCCAAATATGAAAATTCAGTCATGATCTCCTCACCCTCATGCTGACTGAAGGTCAGGTTTAGTTTTTCAGTCCACAAAACACTGCTGGAGTTTCACAGGAAAACAGTGTTGCAGAATCTCCCAAACAATGGAAGTGAATGGTGACCAGTTTTCAAATGTAAATAAACAACAGAATAAAAACAGAAAATGCCTGCATGCTCCTTGCCTGGGGTACTGCTCATCTGGTGTAATCCAAGTCTCCAAGAGCCCCAACATGTCAAATTGGCTTTAAAAAAATGTATTAACATCATGTTTTCAGCCTGAATCTTCACTGTAGATCTTTAGCTTGGAGCCACGTTCACATGCACACTGTCTGAACTGGGTGTGTGTGGTGTGATGGTGTGCAAACAGAATGTTGGGACCTTAGAAGACACCAGATGAGCAGTATGGAGATATTTTATGTTTTGGTTTTTTTTCTGTTGTTTTTTACATTTGAAAACTGGTCACTATTCACTTCTACTGTTTGTGAGATTCTGCAACACTGTTTTCCTGTGAAACTCCAGCAGTGTTTTGTGGACTAACAAAGTAAACCCGACCTTCAATCAGCATGAAGGTGAGTCGATAATGACTGAATTTTCATTTTTGGGTGGACTAGCTCTTTAAATCTTTAATGTGTGTGATGTTGGTGCAACCCAATTTAGCCCATGATGATAGCAGAGATTTATCCAGCTTGAAATAAGGATTACATGTGACAGACAGTGAGGGGAGGGCCCCATTCAGACTTGTTGTCCAACTACTTTTACACAATAGGAGATTTAGGTTGAAGGCTGCTTCTAATATTTTTTTCTGTCTCATATATTTAGACGGAAGAGAATAAAGCTATCATGATTATATGCCCACATTTTAAGATAGGATTTGATTAATTGAAAAGGGCAAGAATTGGAACAATACTGTGTTTTTCTCTGAAAGGAAGGAAAGGAAATGAAGGAAACTCCCAACAAAAACACATGAAATAATGCCAGTTTGAACAGTAGCAGCTGTGACACAGTGAAATGTGCTGCCTGGGCCCATGTCAAAACAGTGAAATGTGCATACCATGCATATGTACAGTACAGTACAGTGTCTTTGTGCGTCTGTAAAACCTATAGGACCATTGTTACAATAATGCCACACTGTCATATGACAAAATAGTGCAGACTGGCATTGAAAAATCTGACTGAACAGCATTTTTTAAATATCAAAGGAAAAATGAGGATGTAAAACAAAAATCTGTTGGAAGAGCTTCAAAATAAGACATGTGGAAGCACTTTTTTTTTTTTTAAAGACTGCAGTCATTAAATTTGGCCAAACAAGTTGTGTGAATCCAGGAAGTTTGACACGGAGCACAGGGCGCAGCCTCAGTGTGCAGTATGTCTAATGTGCTTTTTAGATGAGCTAGTCTTGTTCAGTCCACTAAACATAAAGAATATGTTCAAACATAAACATGCACCAGGAAATATTGTACAAGTAAAGCAGTTCAGTGCATTTCTTCAAACTCCAGTTTACGACCTCCCTGTGTGTAATGATCAGGAGAGGGAGGTAAAAGTGCAGGGACAGATTAACTACAGCCATTTGCCCCCTTTTCCACTTTGACCAGTTGCTAATCCCGCTTTGTGAAAGTGCGAGATTCACATGAAACAAACAGTGAAACAAGCTGAAACCAGAGGGGTAGTCCATCAATGTGGATAAAGGAGCATGTCTTATTTTGTCTGGCTAATTTAAGTGAGAGATCCGTTCTATGACTACGGCTTAAAGGAATCCCTGCTCAGTAACCATGGTAACTTAGACCACTTCAAAGCCAACAACATCCTTTTATTTAAAAGCTTCACATTTACAATTTGAGAAAAACGTGCCAAAGTTTATTCATGCACTCGTTTTGTTCAAACTGTGAAGACAAAATGATTTTAACAGCTTTTTGCCTTTTTGCTACATAGTACAGCTGTAGACAGACAAGACAAGAAGGACTGAGAGAAGGAGGACAACATGTAGGTTGGCCTCAAGTTGGAATCAAACTTGCTGCTGAGGCCTCAGAATATGGGGCAGACGCTCTACCAAGTGAGATTTTAAGCCTGTTCAACAATCACATTTTCTTGGCATTTAATTTGTCTGCAGATTTTTTGCCACTCATCTCCCCTTTATATTCTTCATATGGTTTAATCTGCAGAGTTTGTTTCACTGCTCAGAAGAAAATCACTCTCATGTTCTTTTCTTTTTGTGACATCTTAACCTCTCTTCAACAATCAGCTGTTCTGTTCTCTGTGCATGCTTACAATGCAGCTTGTTTTAGCCTTGGCTTGAGTTAGCGTTGACAACACCAGGCTAAATTGTCTTAGTGAAACAGCTTAAGCCTTGAGTGGAAGTTGAACTTAATTCAAGCCAGGCTTCTTCCCTGAAGCACAGACTTGATGGAATACCCCCCTGGACTGAATTACAAGTGAGTTTGGTGTGGTACCTATGTGAGAACTGACCCGTAAAAATGTAAGGAAGAGATGTATTCCCTCCAGATTTTAAATAAGCAATTTCAAAACAACACTTGTCACCTGGGAGAAAATTCAATGGACTTTGGGGTGCTGTTGGGTGCTATCACAAAATCAGTTGTACCTCATACAAATCAATGGCATTCTGACCAGTTACAAACAAGACAAATTTTCGAGTTTCGAGGTAAGGACAGTACATTAACAGTGAGAGGGTAAACCTGTGCTTTGTGCAAGTACAGTGAAGGAAGAGGTTCAATATACTAAATGTCCTGATAACAAAAAAGAATCACCCAGACATCACATGACCCAAGGTGAGAATTCACTTTTCTGTACTGTGAAGTATAAATTATTGTCATAACAATTATAAAAAGCACACTTTTATCAAAATTCACATTTTTAAAAACCAACAAAATAGAGTTCTGAATGTGTACTGTTTCTGTGATGTCTAAAAGTCATGTTCTCTTTAGAATCTTCACTCAGAATGGTTTCTGAAACCACCTGTTGGTACAATACTCAGCATCTCATCTCAGATGGATCATTTTAGACCATAAAGGGATTATGCACATAGTGAGATCATCAGAGCAAAGTGGAGGGGCTCATATTTCATATATGTCAATATGGAGTGCATGATCTGTACGTCCTACAGAAAACCTGAGAGGATTAACACATCTTACAGGAGGTCATGATACCTTACTGTTTTTCTTGCAAAGACTCAGAACAACGATAGCATTAAGCATTTGCATACTATAGCCTGTGTTCAGAGCTCTAATGGCCGTGAGAATTATGCCTCTTTTCTGTCAGAAGTAATTACACTGTTCCCAGCTATAACCAAAACCACGGCACAATGTTTCCCAAACCCCCAACCTTCAATCAGCATGAGAGTGAGAAGATAATGACTGAATTTTCATTTTTGGGTGAACTTTCCCTTTAGTCATAGCAGTCAACAGTCAAATGAATTTTGTACTAGTGGTGATGATCTAATGGTTTTGGAAGCTACTGACAAACAATGTTGTTCTGCCAATCAGAGCATCAGATCATAAAATGCTCATATAGGTCATTATGGGAGGTAAAGACATATTTTGTTGTTTAGTTTGTGGAATATAAACTCTATCCTAGGATCACGGGGCCTGTGGCTGGTGGGCCAGATTACTGAATAAACCCTCCATTATGATCTATACAGCAGAAGTTATCATGGACAGTCACACTAGGCATTGCATAATTCTTTGTCAAGGAAGAGACATTGCCAATCCTGCACATTTGCTAAGGAGCTGAAATATGCCCAATCGTTCTCTTAGATGAGATACAGAGCTTGTAATATTGAGATATTTTATCTACAGTGAATGCAAAGCAGTTCTGTTCAACCTGCTGTTAAGCCTGTTTAAACATAGGAACAATTAAGCTGGGAGTAAACTATTGTTGTTTTCTAAAAGGGATAATTCGCCAAAAAATTAAAATTCACTCATCTACTCACCTTCATTCTGATTGAAGGTCGGGTTTCATTTTTTAGTCCACAAAATACTGCTGGAGTTTCACAGGAAAACAGTCTCCCAAACAATGGAAGTGAATGGTGACCAGTTTTCAAATGAGAAAAACAACAGAAAAAAACATAAAATGCCTCTATACTGCTCATCTGGTGTAATCCAAGTCTTCTAAGGTCCCAACATTCTGTTTGCACACCATCACACCACACACACACAGTTCAGACAGTGTGCATGTGAACGTGGCTCCAAGCTAAAGATCTACAGTGAAGATTCAGGCTAAAAACATGGTGTTAATACCTTTTTTTTAGCCAGCTTGACATGTTGGGGCTTTAGGAGACTTGGATTACACCAGATGAGTTTTAAGACATAAAAAAACAGCAACTGAATAAAAACATAAAATGCCTCCTTACTGCTCATCTGGTGTAATCCAAGTCTCCTAAAGCCCCAATATGACTAAAGAAATAATAATAATAATAATAATAATACATTAAACTTGTATAGCGCTTTTCAGGACACTCAAAGACGCTTCACAATGGGAGAAAAGAGAAATCACAAGCTGAAAACAGACAAAAAAAAAGACAAAACAAAAAAACAAACAAACAATAGAAGGGACAAGTCAAATAGGGGATGAGGGGAAGAAGCTGTTAGTGGTTGAAGGCAGTATTGAACAGGTGAGTCTTGAGTGATTTCTTGAATATGGAGAGGGAGGAGGAATCG
>JAJHUR010118865.1:341-16805 GCA_027495735.1 Lutjanus campechanus
AAAAAATTACAAACAGGTCTATACGGTGTCCTAAACACACACACACACATAATCCCATGCAGAGTTGACACACTCCATTAGAGTTTTGCCGGATTAGGCCAACAGCTTAACAGGATTACTACTCTGTAATTTTAGTGATCTTGACGTTCCTGCCTACAATGACTAGCAACACACCAAATGTCTATAAAGTTTATATCACGACACAGTATTTAATTTAACATGAGCACAATCCACAGCAGTAATAGAGAGAAACATATGAACTCTCTCAGACCCAGCTGAGGAGGATTTGGCTGCTGACTGTGCATTTGATCTGCACATAGCGACACACAGCTGTCACTGTGGATCTGTGAGCTGTGACCTGACCTGAACTATCAAAAACTAAATAAGATACATCACTTCTCTTCGTAAAAACACTTTTTATGCACCAAGAAAAAAAGTTATCATGTAAATAGAGCAAAAGTGAAGTTTCTATCATCATTCTTTTATCAAAAAATAGAGCCAGGAGAGTGAAATGCAGAGAGAATGTGCAATCTGCAACTGAGTCTTTTTATGTTGAGTCCTGTCATTTCTCGCTATATTTTTTTTCATTTCATCTTAATATGATCATTTAAATCACTGTGGACACTTTCCTCTGTCAAATTGGGATTTTGTCCCTTAAAGGGAAAGTTCACCCATAAATGAAAATTCAGTCATTATCTACTAACCCATGTGCCGATTATTTTGTTAGTCCACAAAACACTGCTGGAGTTTCACAGGAAAATGGAATCTCCCAAACAATGTCAGTGAATGATGACAAGTGTTCAAACGTAAAAAACAAGTGGAAAAATACATAAAATGCCTTCATATTGCTTGTCTGGCATAATCCAAGTCTCCTAAAGTCCTGACATGCTGTTAGCACACCATCACAACACACACACAGTTCAGACAGTGTGCATGTGCACGTGACTGTGGCTCCAAGCTAAGGATCTACAGTACAGGGAAGATTCAGGCTAAAAATATGGTGTAAATAACATTTTTTTTAGTCAATTTGGCATGTTGAGGCTTTAGGAGACTTACAGGAGATTACACCAGACAAGCTGTTTGGAAGCATTTTATGTTTTCATTCTGTTGTGTTTTTTTTAATGTTAAAACAGGTCACCATTATCTTGTACTGTTTGTGCAATACTGTTTTCTTGTGAAACTCCAGCAGTGTTTTGTGGACTGAAAAACTGAACTTGACCTTCAATTGGCATGAAGGTGAACAGATGATGACTGAATGTTAATTTTGGGTGTACTACCCCTTTAAGCAAACTGTGCACATTGTGCTGTCAAAGCTATCCAGGGAAATCTCTGCTATTCTCTAATAACTCTCATAACACTGTTACATCTTAATCTTTACATCTACCTGCATTGTTTTCTCCTCGCTGACAACGCCGACGTTGATTGGCTGTGTGTCACGTGACCTAACAGCTGATTTCGTTGGATGAAGTGTTTTGCTTTGACCGTGTATTATTTCATGTAGCCATTTCTGGTTAGCACCGCTGTAGAGTAGCATAGCCACCACCGACAACTGTAGCGAGCTACTATGGCACAGGCCGCACAGGCAGCTACTTTTGACACGACCAGCGCTCAGATCCAGGTTGAACACGACAAAAAGCGTCGGCAGTTTGTTATAAGGCTGAACGGTGAGTTCAACATGTAAACATTAGCATGCTAGCGAGCTAATGTTAGCTCAGATGTTGCTGTAAGTTAGCTTTCCTTGCTGCCAGTATCGTCGTCGTGCCCTCATTGATAACTCCAGCTGCCATTTCGGCTATAGAGACATTATTATTAATGTCTTGTTGTCGGAGTTTCACGTCTTTATTACGTTATCAGTCAGTGTCAGGAGCTCAGACGACGGTGCCCTAACTTGTAACTTCACCAGCTTGTTTTAAGGCACGGCCAAAAACATTTTTTCCGTTCCTTTCCTGAAATAGCAACTTTCATTAGCCTCCACTCACAATTGACATTCCTGAACATAAGTTTTTCTAATGACTGAAGTTGCCTTGTAACAACCTCCTCTCACAAACCTTTACAAGTTATGCATAAAACACCAATCATCCACCAATCAAATTCATTGATAGAAAATGCACCGTGTTCTGTTAGTCAGACCCATATTTGGGTTGTGACATTTCTTTTTCTTTACAACTAATTGCCCTTTATTTTTGGCTTTTAACTTTAAAAAAAAAAAAGTTTTTTAACTGAACTAGGCCCACAGGTGTTTTCATGTGTTTAATATATGTATATGTCCAGATCGGTACCATTTAATGTTTTATGTGAATTATTAATTTTGTACATTATATCTGTGTGAGATGGGTTTGCAGTAAACGCTGGAGGTCATTCTTCCCTGAAAGAAGATCATAATCAGTCTTTGTCTCGCTTCTCCTAAGCTACACTATTGTTTCCCACAAGCACTTGTCTGTGCCTGACTAGGTGATGTGTTGTTTTCCTGAAGTTTTAGGCTACTGACTGTGCCACCTCATCATGTGGTATCAAACAGTGACCCTTTTGTTTTGAGGTCAGATTACTCACCCATGTTGCAGTATTTCATGTAGACTGCAAGCTGCTACTGCAACTTTATCAATAACTTAGCCGGTGGACTATAATCAAAAACTATTTCCTCTGGCTTATAGTGGTTTTTATCCATCTAGAGTTGCTGAGTTTTGGAGATACTGGCTGTAGAGATGTCCCTTTAAATCTCAATACTTTATAGTTAATCTAGCATAAGATTGTGTTGCAGGTATGATGTAGATGGCAAGTTTTTGCATGTTATGGTGGTTGCAGATTGCCAGAGATTGCATTTTTTTTAATGAATCTGCTACATTAGGTTTACCCTTAAAGGACCAGTTCTCCCCCAAAACAAAAATGCACTGCTCCTGGTCTGTAGTGCTATTTTATCCATTTAGATAGGCAGTTGAGATGTCTGCCTTCTCTTCAATATAATGGGACTCAATTGCCCTCGGCTTGTGGTGCTAAAAGATATAAATGTGTTTGAAAAATTCAAAACTAGTGTCTCTTTTCAGTGGCCAGGTGGCTCAGTTGGTAGAGCATTTACCCCATGTACTGAGGCTGTCCTCTGCAGTGGTGGTGTGTTCAACTCTTGTCTGTAGCCCTTTGCTGTACATCATCCCCTGTAAAGTAAAAAACCCAAAAAACAATGTCTCTTTCCAAAAGTCATGACCTGGTTACTCAAGATAATTCACAAACCTGGTTGTGAGCAGTTTTATGTTGGAACTACTTTCTTTCTCATAGATTCCAAAGTAGTTCCAGTAGATTCTACTGTAGAAAGAAAGTTGATCCGACAAGAAACTGCTCACAACAAGGTCTGTGGATTATCTTGAGTAACCCAATGATGATTTTTGGATACTGTTTTTTAATTTTTCAATTTTTTTTTTTTTTGTGTTTTGAGCATCACAAGCAGAGTGCCATTTAATCTCATAATATTGGAGAGACGGCAGACATCTCAAAGGTCAATATCACTAAAACTCTCCAACTTCCACCAAAAAGATCTAGATGGATAAATAGCGCTAAAGGCTCCAGGGAAAAAATATGTGTTTTGGGGTTGAACTGTCCCTTTAAACATCGACAATTGCATGCAAGTATTATTAGTATTCCCTAGCAAGGTGGTGTTGAGCTGCTGCTTGTAAAGTGTAGGATCCTGGGTTGGGTGTAAGCAAACTTAACACAACCGAGAGCTTTGACTTCTGTCTGCCCTCAGGATCTCATGATCGTGCAGTTCTTCTGTATGAATACGTTGGGAAGAAGACGGTGGACTTGCAACACACTGAAGTTCCAGATGCTTACAGAGGGAGAGGAATAGCCAAGCACCTGGCCAAGGTAAAACTCATAAAGACTGTTTTGTTTTGTTTTTATCAGTCAATCTTAAGAGAAGGGAGGGAGTTTCTCTTATTATTTTCATTATCGTATTATTTCATTATCTTATTTTATTTTCATTACATTTCAAAGTATTTTCACATGCACAATCAAACTGTGTGAGTTGTAAATGGAAAACCAGCATTTTTTTACTTTCAGCCTTTTTATTATCTACATTTGGGACATGGATAGTACCTTTTCAAATTTCTGACATTAAAAAAACATTTAAATGTGGCACTGTGTGCACATGAACCCAGAAACTAGCTACAGGTCCAACTTAATTTATTGTGAAATGAGAAAGAGCTTATTTAGATTACTCAAAGGAGCAATATGTCACAATTGTGTGCCCATAAATGAGCACTGCAGTCCAAATAGTGAGTTAAAGCCATGAATGGTGTGTTAAATAGGTTGAATCCGTTTAATATACAGTCTATGGTTGAAGAGAGTTGTTTCCCCTCACTCCGTCCTCCCCAGACTTGAGGAAGTTCTGGCAGGCTGCAGGAACACTGCAGGAGCACAAGATGAGTCCAACATTGTAATTTGACAATAACAAGGGACAACGAGTCCTGCCCTATAAGTTGATCCGCTGATTATAACTGTCAGTTGTCTGTCACTGTAAAGCTAAGCTCATTATCCTGAAAACAAAAGTCCACTGCTCCAAAAAGTAAACACTGTGGAGTTTGAATTCAGTGACTGTCTGTCTTACTGCCTGCCAGACTCCATTAAAACATTGCTCACTTTAACTGTTATGAACATCTACTCCAGCTAAAAGATTATTAATGATTTGTTGCAAATCATGAACAGACGCGTATTCATTTGAATATTCAGCATTACTGTAAATTTAACTCAAATTAACTTCAAACGGGCAAACAGTAACACAAGTTACAAGCTGGAATAGAAATTTCAAAGGAGGGCAATGTGGCTGTAGCATTGTCATCAGAGAATTAAGTATTTCTACTAGGTATAATTCCTTAATATCTGTTAACATATCATGGCCATTTTATGATTTGTCACAGATTTCTCCTTTAAATGTGGAATTGTGCACTCATGAACCCAAATCACACTAGTGATTAGCTGTAGGTCGGAAAGAGTAGCTTATTTAGATTACTTAACCAGTGATTCTACCACTTGTATCAAGCACACCTCTTGTAGTTTAACTCTGAAGGTACAATACTGATAAAAATCAATGAGCAAAGTCTACATATAAAATGCTGTCTGATAAAATGCCTGTCAGAACAATTTAGATGTGGTTTTATGCTTCTGTGATGGCAGGCAGCCATGGATTTTGTGGTGGAAGAGGATCTGAAAGCCCACTTGACCTGCTGGTACATTCAGAAATACGTCAAAGAGAATCCTCAGCCTCAGTACTTTGAACATATTTATCAATGACCCCACGTGGTGCTCCGACAGAGAAGAGAAGGAGAAAGAGACTCCCAGGGGATAAATACTGTGCGGCAGCGTGCTTTGGAGTTACAGGCTGATATACAACAAAGGACCTTCCAGGCATTGTTAAACATGACTTTGAGTGACTCCAGGGACAACTGATCTCATGGCAAAGACATCCGTGAGCTGAACGTTGGGTTGACCAGTCAGTCATGTCCATAACCGGGGGATACACACTCACAAACAGGAAGTGAATCAGCTGGTCACGACATGTAAAACCATGAGCAAATAAACTAACCAAAGCTGAAGCCCGTTACCTCAGACAGAAATCTTCAGGATGTAAACCTATCACTGACTGGAAACAAGGGTTAGACATCAAATGAGAACAGATGTGAGTCAAATCTTATGTTGCAAATATTCTGTCCTCCTTTGGACCACTTATGAAGCGACGCTACAAGATGACCAACCCAGGCGTCTTTCTCCATGATCGTTTGTATGGAAGCTGATGGCTTCACTGATGCTCAAACTGTGATGACTTTTATATTTTGACCCCCTTTTGATATTCTATGCTTTGCCTGTGTTTATTTTTTCAATTGGTTTTCCACTCCTGTCTTATGAAATTGAGTTTCTAGGACTTAACGGCTAATGTAGATTGTGAATGCATCTTTGAAACACCAAGCTACTCAGAAGATGTTTTTTTCTTTCTAAGCATAGGCATAAATTTGGTGGGTGAAGGGTCATTTAAAAAAATATAAACTGTATTTTAAAGACATTTATATTCCAGAATTGTCAACTTGTTACTGTATCAACTTGTGTTCTTCCAGTAACAGAAATTTACTGTCGATTATTGGAGTTATGAATTGATTAGTCAAAGATGCAGGAACTTGTAAACCAAAGAACACAAACTGAGGATGTCTTATCTCTGCAGGTGCAATCCTGAACAAGCCCCAAGACAAAACTCATTTTTTTCAATGTACGTGTTAAATGTTAAAGACACGCATGTGATAAATTGGGTCTGAAGCTTGTCACTGTGTGGTACAACACCTCAGTGTGGATACAGATGAATATCTCCACTCAAACCAGCATTTCAAAAACAGTACTGCTATATTCAGGGCATTTACATTCTATGGTGTCCAACGTCCTTTGTTTTGTCCTTTAGGAAAATAACACTGGATGGCTGAAGCTCAAAAGTCATTGGATCTGTTTTGTTTGTTTGTTTTCTCTTTTACACATGAGGCATTGTTTGCCAGGTCATATCAAAATGATAAAGGTCATCATAGAGAAAACTTTTACTGAAAAATGGTTTACTGTGGTTTCCCTTTCTTTGGCTCTTGGGGAGCTTTTGCTGAAGACAATCTTAAGTGTTGAGGCGAAAAATACCTCAGGTTACTCAACACGCTGTGGCAGGATGTACATCAACATTCACAGCAGACTCTTTATCTGCTTAAATCACTTCGAGGTAATTGCACCCTTTGTAAAACTTTCCTTTAGGTGACACACACCTACTGTATTGATAGGCCGGGTTCGTCAAGGTGTTTCATTTCATTTTTTTGTGTTTGTTTATATTTGTGTGTTTTCTGGAAAGGAGGTTTTGAGCATGTGGCTCTACCAAATGTGTCAAAATGTACCAATATTTGTCATTGTTTTGTGCTTGAGACTTTTTTTCCATTCTTGTTGTCTATAGATAAATAAATCAAGTACTCATCACATTATTTAATGTCAGTGTATGTATTTCTAACAAAACGGAGGAAGATGATGCACATGGAGCCAACTTTTAAGCTATTACAAGGAGTTTTTGACTAGTTACGAAACAGTCTCAATTCATGTCTGATGCCTTTATATGACTTACATAAGTTAATAATACTATCTGTGAGAAGATGAGCTATCTGTATATGTATATTGGAAACTTAAGGTTTATAATCTTTTATAACCACAAGTTTAAACCCTGCAATAAACAGCAGCAATTTCTAGAAAGAGGGGAATAGTTTTTCAAACTAAATTCTGGCGCCATCTGGTGACGACACAGTGAATGACATTAGTGGAGACTGCAATTTAATGTACTGAAAAATGAGCAGTACTTTGATTTGTGAGCTGTTAACAATGCAGAGGCAAACATTCCTCTAATAGGTCTAAAAGACACCGGGAGTCCTCAAGTCTCATCAGACTACAAAACATCTCCTGGTTACTGAAGAAGACCCAGAAGAAGTTTCCTCACCTCATTGAAGTGCTACAAAGACACATGGTGCCTCAGTCACCACATTTGACCATCTTCCCATAAACTCAAAACACAAAAAATGTTATGTCTGCAACCAGGGCCATATCTGCCACTGTGTATACTGAGGTCATGCCCTCTGGCTGGTCATTGGTATTAGTGCCTTTTTGATATCCAACCTCGAGCAATATAACTTTACCTTTTTCTTTTTATTCGATAAAATATGGCAAACTGCTCAGTGTTGAATAAAATATACTCTAAAGTGAATGGATTTCATTCAGGAACTATCTGGACCAGGAAAGAGTGAACAAGCTATGGATCTGACTAAATATTCCAATATCACCCTTGACAGTTTTTGAGACCTTAAAGGACCAGTGTGTAGGATTTAGTGGCATCTTAATGATGCTCGCAGATTGCAAACACCTCATCTCATTCTCCCCTCCCAAGCATGTAGGAGAAGCAACGGTGGCTGCAAAAGGCTGCATCCACAGCGACTGTTGGCTTTGGCCGTTTTGGGCTACTGTAAAAACATGGCAGTGCAACATGGCAGACTTCATGGAAGTTGACCCGCAACCTCTGTAGATATTAACAGCTCAATCTAAGGTAACAAAAACACAATGATTGTTATTTTCAGGTGATTATACACGAATGAAATAATATTTATGAATATTATATTCTATATCTGCCATATTCTGCCAATATAGCCCCATAAATCTTATACACTGGACCTTTAATAGAATCTGCAATATCTATGAAGTATTCAGTATCTTTCCACCAGAATGTTATGCCTGCTTATGTGGAGATGGTATTGAAACAACCTTTAGACTTCATGCTTGGAAATGAAATTTACAAAAAATATAGCTGACCAGTTAACTGGAATTCAGTATAAAAAATGAAGAGGGAGTGAGATGGTCAGGGTGCACTGAAGGGTCATGGGCTCACTGACCTCAGTATTCCTAAAATCGTGGCTACAACCCTGGCTGCAACTACTTTTCGTCATTCTTCATTAACTGACAGCATCTTTTCATTAACAGATGAAAAAACTAAAACATTAATTTATTAATCATTTAATAAACGTGGTCTGTCTCCAATGTGCCTACACCACTGGAAAGGATCCTTTGTGGTATATTATAGATTTGAGGTCCTTGGGGGGCCATGGCAGGTTGAGAAAAGTAGAGCCAGAACAAAATATAATTCGACTGATATATTGGCCTGATATCACAGATATGTCGTGTCAGTTTATATGTTTACTAATATGCACCAATATGAAAACTTTTATTTGCAGACATATAATGCATTTAGATTTAACCCAATGGGTAACATTTATGAGAACAATAGGAGGTGCCTGGCAGGTGAGAAGCTAAAATCAGTATCATCCCATATCGGTCGGGCTGTGGTTTAAACATCATTCAAAAGTTACAGCTGTAAAGATGGCATCGCCAATATTCTTTATTGATTGGATTGGTACTGATAGGTGACGCATGCGTAATTTAGCTCCCATTAAAGCTCTTACAATTGTTGTCACAGGCGCAGCCATTGGCTTCAGCTGATCCCACATTCCTGAACGTAACGTAACCAGTACAGTTGTTACATCCAACTCAGGTTACAGCACGCGGACAAGCAGCCCAGACTAGTGCACGGGTACACAGAGACAGGGTGCGCGAGGGCACAATATGGGTAAGTACCTAAAAGTCTACAAAAATAAAATTTATAACAAAACGAGAAGGCTAAGATATATTACATACTGTATACAGTATGTTGCAACCACTGCATGCCATCTATTTACCCAGTTGAAGATTTAAATATCTAAATAGCACCTGTATTTATTTTATATAAAGTTATAATTTAGTAATTATGGTGTTTTAAACAAACATACCTCTCTTCCTTTGTGTTAGATTTAGAATATAGTCTGACCTCTCAAACTTGTATGCGCTATTATAAAATACTCAACAGCAGGTACTCTGTCTTTATAGCATCATGGGAATTGTAGTCCTCATTCAAATTCAAGCGATGCATCGTCTGTGTTGACACACTACATTACCCAGAAGACCGGGTGCTGTCATACGTCAACTGCAATCACAGTTGTATCTCCAACATGGCGTCGCTGGGAAGGAGGCGCGGTGTCCCAGTAAGCAGGGAGAGGTCAGTTACTCCACATCTTGGCCATTAAACGAAAATGTATTAATGAGATAAATCGATTTGTAGATGTCACCATTCGTCAGATCCCGAACGTGCATATCGTTTGGGATTTAAAGTTAAACGCCAACACGACAAGTCGGAATTTTATCCTATGGTTAGCTAACGTTAGCTGGCTAACGTGTACAGCTAGCTAACATTAGCAAGGAAACAAACTAGCAGCTCATGTGATGTTTTGGTTATTTCACTCCAACCGATTGCCGGTGGGAAAAGTTGCTCTTAGCCGTGCCTGCTGGTGTGATATGCCACGGCTCACAAGCTACACAACCATGGCTGAGCTAACAATGTTGTCCGCTGTGTTTGTCGACCTGTTCTCAAAGTAAAATGGTCCTCAACTTAGCTGGCAAGTCCTCCAACTTTCTACCATGCAAGCGAGTTAGCCAATGCTATTTAACCGACGCTCAGGTACATTATGTCCATTTCAGGGTAATCGTAAGTGACTTTCAGTCGTATCTAATGCGCCTTCAAATTCTTTAGCACTATCCCCGGACCAATGACTCGCTGTCTTTGAAGCTAGACAATGTTGGTATCTGTCTCGGTTAATCGGTAGGGGTTGTTTGTTAACATGTTACTGGAAGGCCTCAGAGTGTTGACACACTGATTCACACATATGTTTGTTTTATTTACAGATAATTCTCAAATAGATGTAAACATACCAACTTACCTAAGTGTTAGGGGTGAATATATTGGTAGATTGATCAACGAGGAAATCACTGAAATAGTTAAGAGTTGTAATTCATTAATCAAGCTAAAATACCAAAGAGTTGTTGGTTATAGAATCATAGTTTCATTTCTTTATTATTATGTTACTGCATATTTAACATTATGGAGATATGCTGTTGACAGCCACTTACCTCTGAAAAGTTGTGATGACTGTTAGTTAATTTGACTTTGTATAGTTATGAATCAGTACAAAATTACTTGTGGAGGATAAGATTTTTGGGCAAGGTCATCTATGCAACACTACAGTACCTCATCTAAAACTTGCAATCTGGTTCTGTGATTTGGATATTGCACTTGGCCATACTGCTATTGCGATTAATTCTGCAGTCCTTTTTTCAATAATGGATATCCAAATATTGAGTTGCATATTAGGTGTAAGACACATTCAGGAATGCACATTGAAATGGGCTTCGTAATGTTGTAAAAATATGCCCACACCCACTCTCTACATTTAACATTCTGTGGGTCATAACCTCAACTTTCAAGAATCAAGAATGTATCATTTTAACTTAGGGGTAGGAATCTCTTAGCATCTCACGATTTGATTACGATTCAGAGATCTACAATGTGAATATAAAACCATTATGGATGCATCTGGGTTATTTTGAATTATTTTTTCCTCACTGTGTGACTGCTTGTTGCATTGAAAACGTAGCATATTTGTAATGATCCATAATTAGTTTACTTAGACACAGTCTGCATACAATATGGCTCTTGTCCAGGTCCATTTTCCTGTCAACTTCATATAAGCTGAAATGCATTCATATGCTAGCTTTAAAGCCAGGGGGTGCTGGTCGGCTTTTATCCATCAGTGGTTGCTCATGCTTAGACACTGACACCAAAACCCAATAAATAGTGTAACTTAGAACATAAACATGATGTTACATTTCACCATCCTATTGATTGAGGGGTAAAGAACATGCTGCCGGTCTTACAAAAGAGAACTGGGGTTTTCATGATTATTGTCTTTTCTGCATCAATTTGTCATCGTTCAAGATAGGATCCCAAAGCATCTAAGAGATGATCCCCCCGCGCTTTAAAAAAAAAAAAAATTAAATGCCATCAAGTCATGGATATTTTATGTCATTGAATAGTCATGTAATTATGTAGTACAGCACAATGGACTACCAGTAATAGCAGCAAATAATAGCAACTCCTGCACTGACATTTTCAGCAGAAGGCATCATAAATGCAGTTTTATTTTTGAGCCAAATATTTGATTTATAGATGCATGGATTTTCCCTGTCCACTATTTGCAGATTTTTTTTTTTAGCATTGACAGCTGTACCATTATTAGTCTTGATTTGTAGAAAATTAACAGATTATGGGTTTTATGCTGTGACAGCTGTCACTTATATTTTCAAAAGATCTTTATGGTATCAAGTATGGTAAATTGGCTGGTAAGCTACATAACAGATGATATAAGTAGGCAGAGGTGGACAGAAAAAACATACTGGGAGAATCACCAATTCTGCTCTTTGGATTAGATTACTGAAATTACCAAGCTTAACCAGCTTGGAATGTTTGTCTCAGCTTCTCTGGACAAAATTATTGACAGGTACTTTAAAAATGGGCATGCTAGTGTAAAAAAAAAAAAAAAAAAAGAAAAGTCTTGCTACTCCCTATCCTTTCTCTCACTTTCCTTGGCGGTTTCTCTGTTTCTGCACAGGGGAGTGATGGCGGCGACAGATTGCTACATTGTGCACGAGATCTACAACGGGGAGAATGCGCAGGACCAGTTTGAGTACGAGCTGGAGCAGGCACTGGAGGCCCAGTATAAATACATTGTTATTGAGCCCACACGCATCGGAGATGAGACGGCCCGATGGATTACCGTGGGCAACTGCCTGCACAAGACGGCCGTGTTGTCAGGCGCTGCTTGCCTCCTGACACCACTTTCACTGCCTCCTGAATACTCGCGCTATGTGGCGTTGCCTGCTGGCGCCCTCAGCGTGGCCTGTGCTGCCCTATACGGGATTTCATGGCAATTTGACCCCTGCTGCAAGTACCAGGTGGAATACGACAGCCAAAAACTCTCGCGGCTGCCCCTGCATACACTCACCTCCTCGACGCCCGTGGTATTGGTACGCAGGGATGATGTCCACAGAAAGAGACTCCATAATACGATAGCATTGGCTGCCCTGGCGTATTGCGCCAAGAAGATCTACGAACTCTATGCGGTATGAGTGCACTCTGAAGAGGATTTAAGAACCAACAGAAAAAAAGGAAAAAACAAACAAAAAAAACAGAACCTATCCACCCCCCAGATGTAAGAAAAGTGGAAGTCACGATCAGGCCCAGCAGTTAGCTCCACACATGTGGTGGGTGCTTCCATTTTGAACTTTGATCAGAGGGATATAGTTAAAACTAGAAGGAATTGTTTTTTCCCTCAAATTTCCTTTACTTCTATGTGACAACAACAGCACACTTGTCTCCGTAGTACCCTTGAGCCTCCTCCCCTGCGCCCTCCACCTGCATTCTTGACACACAACAAGCTAGTGCACAAGGGTCTGACAGCAGTTCCTCTGGACTGAATTGTTATTGCAGTTGAAACGGACTGACATGTTCTGAGCTCTTTCCCCTTTCCCTCGTAGTTTTACTGTACCCCTTTCTTGCTGATCAGTACGTCACCCTTTCATTAAACATTAGGTTATTTCAAACTCACTTTTCTGTATTTTATTTTACTTTTTTTCATTAAATGGATTCTACAAGATGTCCAGAAAAGCCCATTTAACTGCAACTTATTTGAGATTGTGTCTTGTTCATGTAGATTTTCTTGTTTAAAGAGTGTGAGGCAGATCTCATGTAACAATGCTGTGGCCTATTTTGAAACACTACAAGAATGCTAACTTTTGGAAAGTCACATTTTACACATGCCAAGCCCTCATATTTGACACTTAAATATAGACACTATTTGACACTACAGATAATAATTACACGGCAAATCCTAAATCCATACATTCTTGTATATGTTTATCCAATTGTGCTTGTTTGAAAAAGTGGGGTCCCAAAAGGAGGTGATAATAATTATGAAATTAATGAAGTGGTTGATGAGTTGTGACATGACAAAGAGACTAGCAACAATTGAATAATGAAGTGGTAATCAGACTTGAATTAGTTCATTTCTAAGCGTCACAGCAATTGCATTATAGTCACTGATTTAAAAGTAAATCTTATTTAAATTACAAACAATTTTATTTCATCGACAGCAGGAAATTAGCAAATTAAAACCTTTTATGGCACATCTGTTCATGAAGAGTTTCCTGAAAACAATTTCATGTAAATCCCTGAAAAAGTTGAATTAAACAATGTATCAGAAATGAATTCAATCTGTTAACTTACTTCAAGGTCTGAAAATGTTTGCAGTTAGCAGTGTGATCACACATAATGCAGACAGACAGCTGTGACTGGTAGCAGTCTGTCACAAAAATGTAAAAGCTTTGCCTTCACAGTATTTTGTCAATTTCTGACACCAACAAGGAATCTATAACATTTAAAATGACCCCAGTAGGGTTGCAAAGAGTTCAGTGTTGATGAAATTGTTCAACTGTTCATATTGATAAATGTCATCATATTGTCCTGAAATTTTAAACCAAGGTGCTTTTGTTTTATTTTTTACCTCAGTAAATGGTGCTCACAGTGGTAAATTGCATTATACTTAATCTAATTGTTTACAGTGTATGAAAGCAGCACCCCAGACGACTGAGACCCTGGTTGCTTGCTGTCAGCTGGAGGTGCTACAATTTGACTCATGTCAAAGCTCAGCCTTTGTTTAGGCTGTCTGTGTGTTGGACCTGGGAAACCACAGGCACAGAGTGTTTTGCAGCCCATGCATTTCCTGCTCCATCAGTCTGAAATGGCATAAAATGAAATGCATTTTATTCACAGAATATGTAAAACCCTGTAACCATACATGTACTTTTTATGGGATAAGTAGAGACAGAAACACTGGAGCAGAGAGATGAGTTCACAGAGGCAGAGCCTGACATCCTCTTCAGTTTGCTGATTAGTGGCCAGAGCAGGCTAATTATGTCAGCTGACTTGCCGCTGACACTACTGCTGACCCACTGGAGTTGGTCTGATTGATGGACTGGCTGTTTATAAAGCATTCTAAGGCAGCACCACTGGTTCTGGTGGCTAGGGTTGTCACAGTCATCATAAAGAAGATATTATTCATTAGGATGGCTGGATGACAGGTCAGCATTTTTCTACTGACAGTCATGATAAAAGCTAATCCTTTCTCCAGTTGTTACCGAGACTTCATTTAGGATGCCTGGAGGAAAAGTGTGAAGTTCCCTTGATTTTATTTTATTTCCTGCACCCATTAGATAATGTGTTTGACAATTAATCTTAAATTTCACCCATGTACCCAAATCAGACTGTTTGCAGTATTCATTTTTTTAGGCAGTGCCAGCATTGGAACAACCAAGACTTTCCCAAATGGACTCAAAACCAGTTGTGATGATCTAAGTCTGGCCTTAGGTTAAAATGAAGCTCTGGGTTTATTTTCCCGTTGTCATTCACCATATACAAGAGAGGGAATTACTCATAACTTCTTTCTGTACAAAAAAACCGCATCAAATCCAGATGATGAAAAAATAAAAAGGAATGTGTCAGAAGAGGTCAGAAAGCCACAGGCTTAGTCATCTCCTCCCTTAACAAACAAACAAACAAAAAAAACTAAACTAAACAAACCAAAAAAACAAACAAACTAATAGTACGGAATAATAATACTAATAGTGAATAAGCTAACACAATTTCAGGGAAATGCATCAAAAAAAGACAACAATAAACACGTACAGTGAACCGAAAAATCAATCAGTAAACAACGAACAAAGAAATATGTAAACAATATGTTAAAAAAAAAAAAGAAAAAAAGAAGAAGGTAAAATAACAGTATGTCGTTACTATTACTCTGAAAGGTTTTTGAGTGACACTCTCCGTACTTTTGCGTAAATACTTTTAACACTAGTAGTTTTACTTGTTAAGTGATATTTCGGTCTCGCAATAGTTATTCAGTATTCTTGCCGACTGGCTTACCGAAACGTCAACTCCCATAATTCCTAGCGGGGAACATTGCAGTAGGCAAAACTTTTTTTCCCCCAGGGTGGCGAAGTCGCGACCCGCCCCACTCTGACTCTGATTGGCCAGTACTCGTCTCCTTCGTTGGTTTGGGTCCTTTGGGTTGGGTAGGTTCAGGCATGAGGAGTGTGATTGGGTAGGGATAGGGTTAAGAATATCAAGGTAAGCCAATCAGAGTCAGAGTAGGGCGGGACATGACTTCGCCATCCTGGAAAAAAATGTCAGCCTGCAGCCTTTCAAGAACAGGTCGTATCCTGAAGGGAACCCTTAATTTGCGAAAGATATCGCGAGATTTGGTAAGCGTTGTTTCTTCATTGTTCATATTGTTCAAACTAATTGTGTTTTATAACGTGAAAATGCTGTGATTAAAATTTTGGTAGGTTTAGGGACAAAAAACGCTTGACTATGTTTAAGGAAATATCACGCTTTTGGACTAAATGATCACTCGCGAGATGTTTCGCGGGTCTGGAGTTCCCTTCTAGACATGACCGCAGGCAACACACTCGTTGAGCCCGGAACTGCTCATATCACCGACTGTCACCGACTCACGCTGCTGTATTGTACAGCAGGACAGCAACTCAGGTGAGTTTCTAGCAGCCGAATACCACACTGTGTGTTAATAGGTTATTACAGTGTGAAGCCAGCTAACGTTAGCATTAGCATCCCCAGCCACTTACAGCAAGACAACGCAGGCTTACCTTGATAGTGCACATACCAAACTCATTGTGTTCTTTCATTTGTGAGGTGGGAGTTTAAAAGCTAGCGTATTTTATATAATGTGCTCTTACGAAAGTTGAAAGTAGACATTATCACAGTTAATGTTAATGACCAGATATGCGTCACTGAATGTGCTAATCGATGCATTTAACCAGCACCCGGTTTTACTTTAAACATGGTTTCAAAAACACTTTAATTTCAGTCAGTGTCAGTAGTTCCAGTGATTTTATGAAAAGCAAATGTTCTTCATGAGTATGAAA
>JAJHUR010118868.1:1247-15254 GCA_027495735.1 Lutjanus campechanus
TTTTTCTTTTCAACTTTTTTTTTTACACCGAGTACCACCTCAAAAAATATTAAACTCCCAAAACCACCATCACGACCTCAGCGACATCAGAACGTTAAAATATAATAAGAGCAGCCAAACTTATTTTCATGCAGTTTCTTACAGGAAAGACAAAACTTATTTTAAATTATATTCCAGTCATCTCATAGTTGAAGTACTTTCATTTGAAATTTTGTTGTATTTCAATAATATGCTTTTAAATTAATTTATTTCATTCTTTAAATTTCCAGAGATTCCTCAGTTTAACACTAGAGGGAGCTCAAGTACCACCAGTGGTCCCAGAACCACAGTTTGAGAATCCGCACTTTAACTAAAAGTTCTCCTGCTTTCCTTCTTTAATGAAATAAAATAAAAGTAGCAGCCTCATTTTTATTTATTTTATGTTATTTTATTTTTTTAATTGTATTTTATATTATGACAATCAATGATTATTATTAATATTCATTTATTTAAGCATTTTATTATCTAAATATTTCTCTATTTATATTTAGTTTGGGCTGTTAAAAGCCTCCATATTCTTTTTATTTTCTCGAACTTGGTTCTGTCGGGTTTGTTTGTTTCAGGTCTGATTCATCAAACTGAACAAACGTGTCGGGACTCGTTTCGACCTGATGAACCGACCTCACCTGTTCATGAGGACGCTCGTTAACGTAACGACGCCCTCAGACTGCTGCAGAAATCTGCTGTTCAGCTGCTCGAGGACAAGATTTATTTTAATCTGCAGAGGTTTCAGGTGCTGCTGAAAACAACTGTTTTCACATGTTTGGACCTGTTTCCAACTAGTGATCAATGTGGCAATAATTTTTCCACTAATTGATAAGTTGTTTGGTCCATAAAATGTCAGAACAACCTTGTTATGAGCAGTTTCATGTAGGGACTACTTTCTTACTAGTAGAGACAAAGTAGTTCATGTAGATTTTACTGCAGAAAGAGGCAGAAATCTCCAAAACTTAACAACTCAAACCAAAACTGAATAAACGGCACCACAGGAAAGATTCACATATGTGAATTTGGGGTGAACTGTCCCTTTAAATCTCATATCGTTCCACTGAGACAAAAATTAATCTGCAGATTAAAACAAACTAATCCAGATTATCCACCTTCACATCACACAGAGACATGACCTCGAGTGATGTCACTCGAGTCAGCGTCACTCAGAATGAAGTTTGTGGAGCGAACACCCAGCTGTCAGAGGGAGAGGTGCACTGTGGGTAATGTTTTGAAGAAGAAGAAGAATGTGTGATGATTTGTGATGTTTATGTCCATCGTGAGTCTGACAGGAGTCACATGATCAACCTGTGGACGACTCATCAACACGTCATGTGGCCGTTTCTCCCGTAACAAACTTTATTTAATTTCTTTGTTTTAAAGAACTTTGAGTTTCATCAGTAAAAACAGGTTCAGAATTCAGAAACGCTCAGTCGTTTATTTCCCTCATCTCAAACATGTTTTGAAAGAATTCAGGATTAAACAGCGTAAAAAAAATATTCAAGCATTTAACAACATGTCAGTTCAGTTCAGGTCATCGTAACAACATCGTACATGATATAAAATAAAAAATGCTGCCAGCTTCTCCCTGATTAGTCATTCAATATAATATTCATTAGTACCTCATATTTCCAAAAATTCAAGTTCAAGTTAAAAATTAATTGTTCATGATTGTGTATTCTGGTCATTTCATGAAGTGAGATGATGCGTTCAGGTTCAGTCTGCAGACTGATGCTCAGCTTATATCATCATAAAGAGGGTTTTTTTTCCACATTCAATAACTTTTTAATGTCAAAGTGACGACATCTTAGTAAAAGACGTCTTCGACTCTGTGACTCTGCTGTTTACATCAACCTTTTTTTAACGTCCCGCCCCATCCAGGCTGTGATTGGTCGGTTCATGAGAAGCGACATTAACAAAAGCAAAAGACACATGATGTCCATCCAGTCAAACCCTGATCATCAGTCGTCCCTGTTGTCTTCTGTCTCATGGCTGCAGTTGAAGTGGGGACTTCAGGAGGACGATGTGGACTGATGTCACGTGTCTCCCTCCTGTTTTTGTATGACTGGCTGCTGCAAGCGTCCCGGGGTTTCTCCTGATGGACAGTCCGTCTCTGGTCAGTCTTCAGTAACAGTCAGTGACTTGTCTCTACAGTTCTGGTGTCCAGGCTGCTGCCGTGTCCTGCCGTGTCTTTTCTCTGAGGTGAGGCAGGACGGCGTCCCTGTAAAACACCTGCAGTTTGGACACCGTCTCCTCCCACAGGTCAGGGTCAAAGCTGACCGGGACGATGGCCGTCTCCTTGTTGGTGTAGACGACGAGGTCGGCCCGCCGCAGACCCGTCACCGCCAGCTGGACCTGGATCTGTGTGAAGTAACTGTGAGACGTCTTCAGATGGTAGGCCGGGGACTGGGACGAGAGAGAGAGAGAGAGAGAGAGAGAGAGAGAGAGAGAACATTAGAAACAAGGAGAGGACAACTGGGATGGAAAGACATGAAGAGGATGTTGGAGACAAGGAGAGGACTTAGAAACAAGCAGGGGACATAAGAGACAAGGAGTAGGACAGGAAGACAAGGACAGGATGACAGGACACTGACCCCTCCAGGCTGCCGTCCGTCCTCGTCCTGTATTTCCAGACAGAAGGCGGGGTCTTCCCTGCAGGCGTCCTCCACCCGTCTCTCTCTGTGTTTGTAGGGACACTTCACCTCCAGACACAGCAGCCATTGGCCGGTCCGGCTGTCCGTCACGATGCCGTCGGGACTCGCAGCCAACCAGGGATTCTGAGGGTCGATGAATAGGCCGCAGTCCTGAACCGAGACAGACCGCCCCAACTTAGCGCTCTTCAGTTTCTATAAGATGACATCATCACCATCATCAGTGTCGTTGTTGTTGTCGTGAACGTGACTATTTTCTCGACATCACGTCGTCATGAGTTACCTGGTACTTTTGGACCGCCTTGGCCTCCATCTCGACCCCCCAGCTCATGGCTCTCGTCTGGACTCTCGGACCCTCACCTGTCCAATCAGAGCAGTTTTCATTAACAAAGAACCAATCAGCCAATTACATCCTATTGATCTGTTTTTTGTTATCAATCAGTTATTATTTATCCAGGTGACAGACAGAAATCTCTCATCAGCTCTGTGATTGATTGTGATCAATGTGGTTCAGACCTTCATGTTCCTCTCGGGATGAATTCTAATAACTTTATTGATCCTCTGATGTCTCATCTAGTGACATCATCAGGTCAACATGTTAATGTGTTCCGTACTTTGGGTCAAGGAACCTTTGGAGGAACTCAATGTGTTTCCACTGCAGGGAACAGGGACTAAATTAGGTTCTGGGGACATTACTTCACCCCCCAAAAAGGTCCCTTAAAGTAAAGAAACTCCAGGGTGCAGCTTTCAGCACCAAATGTTTCTGATTGGTCGAGTACGTGCAGCATTTTATTTCAGCCGCCATTTTTAAAAATCTGCAGCCCCAGTTTAGTTAGACTTAAAATGCCAAGTTAACACCGACTCAGCTTAAGACACAAGTCCTGTTGGTGCAGCCGGCCCCACAGGTGTGGGGGGGGGGTGTCAGTGATTTGGGGTGTGGCCTACCTGTGACAGCAGCCAGGTAGGAGGTAGGCGGGGCTTTGCTCTTCCCGTTGACAAATCGGCAGTGAGCGATGCGATGAGCCACCGAGGCCGTGATCCGGTTCTTCCTCCAGCTGAACCAGTCTGGATTGATCCTCTGTCCCCGAGTCAGGACCTCCACCTGGTCCACAACACTCCTGTCAAACCGGACCCCCAGACCCACAGGGACCTGCTCCGGTGTGACGGAGACTCTGCCAGGATCTGTATCTGGAGCAGCTCTCTGAACTGGTCTCTGTCTTTGTTCTCCATCAGGACCTGGTCTCACAGCAGGATCAGGTCTCGCCGCAGGACCAGGTCTCACAGCAGGACCTGGTTTCGCCACAGGACCAGGTCTCGCCACAGGACCAGGTCTCGCCGCAGGACCTGGTCTCACAGCAGGACCAGGTCTCACCGCAGGACCAGGTCTCACAGCAGGACTTGGATTCACCTGAGGGGTCTCCTGGTTCTCCTGGACCATGTTGTGGTCAGTTCTGGTCTGAGGGCGTCGTCCAGCAGCAGGTCTGGTCTTGGTTCTGGGTTTGGCTGCTGCTGGTTCTTCAGGGGTGTTGGTCTTGATGCTCGGGTGGTACCGGACCTGTGGGATGATCTTCTGGGTCGTGTTCTGTTTCTGCATCGTGGGGTCTACATCAGAACCAGAACAAAAGAGAAACTAATTTATCCGGCTGCAACTATCGATTATTTTCACTGTCAATTAATCTGTCAATCATTTTCTCAATTAATTCATTAATTAATTGATAAATTGCAGTAATTATGTGGTGTGCAGTTAATGAATAGATTAATTACTTAATCAATTAATTAATCTTGTCACAATGTTGTCAGTTGAAAAATAGATCCGAACATGTGGTGCACATGGATGTATGTATGATTATTTATTTTATTGATTAATCTCATTATTTTCTTGGTTAATCGATTAGTTGTTTGGTTCAGAAAATGTCAGAAAATGGCTAAAATCACAGAAATTTGACTTTTTTCTTAAGAAATTACTCAAACTGATCAATCGATTATCAAAATAGTTGGCAAGTGATTTAATATTTGATTATTCTGGGAGAACGTGCAAACTCCATGAATGAGGTTCCTGCCCGAACCGGGATTCGAAACCCCGAGTTGCCCGAGCCGGGATTCGAACTCATGAACCTTCCTGTTGTGACGCGACAACACAAAACTTCCATCTTTGACTACAAAGTGAGATTTCAGTTGTTTTAACGCCCCCTGCTGGTGAAAGTCTTGAACGAATGAAACATACAAAACATGAATAAAAGTACATGTCAATCAAACTTAACGCGCAACTGCTTCAAATATGTGAAACAGCATTTTACGTGATAAATTCAAATATAAACTTTAATACTTAACATTTATTAATAATTCACATAACGTGCTTTTGTGATGTGATGTTTTTGTCTTTCAACTGTTCCTCTTCAGGGGATTAACACGTTTTTTGTGTTTATTTTTTAAAAGTTGTTTGTTGTTGTTGTTGTTGTTGTTGTTTTTAAGTCTGTCTTTATTGGACAGGGCAGGTAAAGACAGACAAGAAATACATTAATTTAAAAAAAAAAGATTACCGTTCTCACTTATTTGTTTTTATATTTTTAAACTGAAATTTTATACTTCACTTCGGTTCATGTACCATTTTTGCGTGTGTGTGTTTATTTCACACATGCTTTGGCAATCTATACGTATTTTCGACACGCCGATGAAGCTCTGGATTTAATTGATAAACTCCGCAGGAGACGACGTGCAGCAGAGGGACGCAGGCTGGACTCGAACCCGGATCTTTGTAGTCAGGCCTCTGCTTTCAGTACATGACGGGACATAAATACATGAACTGATGGGTTTACAATGTTAACACCTAAATACACGTGCAGGAATTAAGCTATTACCTTTCTTCATCAAAAGATTTAGCTCAGACAGCGTCAGAAGCTGAATATGTTCAGAATTTCAAATTTAGGCTCGTTGGTCAAAAAAGTTCCAGCTGGCTTTTATTGTGAAAAATTGGAAGGTGACGGCCGGAAGTTGTGGTCGATTTACTCGTTATTTTAAGAGTCTAAATTCTCGTTATCCTAAATCAGGACTGGACAGGTGAGAGAAACACATGTTCTGTCTGTCTGCCCACTGCCAACTGCTTCAGTCTGAATGCTCTGACAAACTCTCCACCAAACTCCATTCAGAAAGTGTCAGAAATAAACATTCCTCTGAAGAACTCGGCAGAACAGACTCTTCAGATAAACTGTTCTGATATTTTCTCGGATTAGCGGGACCCGCTCGTGTTTTCGGCGTGAATCTCGTGAAAGCAGCTGCACACATTTAAATGAAATCCGATGATTTTATAACTGATCTGTGTCGTGGTCTTGCAGCAGAATGGATCGCAATCAGGAACGCTGACAGAACAACACAACCCGACCTGAAGCTTTTTTTTAAAGTGACCGGAAAGCCGAATACTTAACAATATAAACTCCTCACAGGAAGTAACGTGAATACTGCAATATCACCGAGGAGTGCGCGCAGGTAAGAAAGGGAACATAAAAGTGTGAAAGTTTTGAATGAAGTTTGGTGTAAACATGCAGGGGCGTGTTGGGGCACCTCATATCCGGAGTAAATCCTGAGATCAGCGTATTTTAGTTTCAATCTGTAATCAGATACTCTGACGGGCCTGCTGTAACTAACTGCTAACTACTATTACCACTAACTACTATAACTAAGTAGTTATAAACAGTTCAGCTCTTACCTGCTGTGTGTGAAGTCAGTGCGTCGGGGTGAAAACAGAAGTGAAACTGAGTCTATTTAAACTGACTGTGACTCATTATCTCGTGAGTGTGACACACACTTTTGGCGTGTGTGTGTCTGTGGGAACAGACATGTCCTGAACATGTCCGACCTGAACTTTGACCTGAATCCACTCCCAATTCTATCAAGATTAGATAATATTGGTTACAGTATATCGAATATAATATCGATGGGCCCGTTTAGATTTACTGGTTTTGTAGTTTTATTTTCAAATTGACTTAGAGCAGACCATCTGACCTCCAAATTTAAGAGACGATCTTTGATCTGATAACCCGCCATATTGGATGTCCGTGGCCGGTTAACGGAATTTTTCGCTTCCAATACGGTTTATCGATCACTAGATACAGTCAATCTTAATACAGTTGTGACACCATGAAAGCTTTATATTGTCAGGATGGCCGAGCGGTCTAAGGCGCTGCGTTCAGGTCGCAGTCTCCCCTGGAGGCGTGGGTTCGAATCCCACTTCTGACAAACACGTTTTTTCCGTCTCAGACATATCCGCAAACGTAAAGTGTGGAGTGTGTTTACGTCGACAGAACAACCAATCACAGTTAATGATCCCGCCCCCCTGAAGCTGATTGACACGCAGGTCGGCCGCTAGGTACTCTTGAACAAATGAGGCGTTCAAAGACATGCTCTTATATTAAAATAGAATAATAAACAGATATTTATGTATTTATTTCAGCAGAGACGTAAAATAAATAAATAAGCAAACTTTTAATTTTGTCATTTAAGTGAAAAAACATGACAGAGGCAAATATTTGCTCCTTGCGTCTTTAATGATCTGAACAACTCTTTTTTGTTCATTTTTTTTAATGACATATAAAAGCTTTGACCTCTTCAGGATGCTGAGACACAAAGTCACATGTAGACATCACTGAAACGATTAATCAATTAGTTGGTTGACAGAAAATTAATTAGAAACTACCTGATGTATGAATAGTTTTTTAATTTTTCAAGCAAAAAAAAAATATCTCAAATTCAAACTTCTCAGTTTTGAGGATTTATTGGTTTTCTTTGACTTTATGTGATCATTGATCATTAATTTGGACTGTTGACATGTGTTCTTCACTCCTGTCTGACATTTTATAAAGCAAACGACAAATTTATAATGAAAATAATCGTTATTTACAGTCTGACCGTTGAGAACCATGTCCTGCCTGTGCTGAGCCCTCAGTTTTGTCTTACAGGTGTTTGTGTGTCCTGCAGCAGGTGATGGCGGTCTCTCAGGTGTGTCCCGGTCTCTTCCTCAGTGGTCTGGACTCGGCCCTGAACCTCAGCGTCCTCTCCAACAGGAACATCACGCTCATCGTTAACGCCAGCGGGCTGGAGGATGTGTCCTACCCTCAACTGGACGGCCTGCAGGTCCTCCACGTCCCCGTCCAGGACCAGCCTCACGCCCCCCTCAGACAATTCTTCGACCCGGTGGCAGAACGGATCCACCAGAACCAGACGGGGGCGACGCTGGTCCACTGCACCGCCGGCAGGAGCCGATCCCCGTCTCTGATCATCGCCTACCTGATGAGGTGAGCCAACACCTGAAAGTCTGGCCCCTCCTCCAGCTGTTTGTGCTGGTTTTAGTTTCATGTTTAACTTTAAGGGGACAGTTCTCAGATTTTGGGGTGTGTTCACCTCCATCTACTGTAGGTAAAACACTGACTCACACAAACACACATCAAATAAGACGAACTGTCCCTTTACTCACTCATAGTTCAGGATCTGGTCTCTGATTGGCTGCTGGTCTCTGTGCAGGTTTGAGGGCATCAGCCTCCGTCAGGCTCATGAACTCGTCCTGCAGCAGCGTCCGTTCATCCGTCCCAACGCTGGATTCTGGAGGCAGCTGATGGACTATGAGAGGACACTGTTCAGCAGGAACACGGTGAGGATGGCGAAGACGTCCAGCGGCGTCCTGCCTGAAGCTCTGCAGGACACAGAGGACACAGACGCTGCAGCGTACTGTGTCAACGTTTGAGGGACTGTGGACAAGCTGATCTGATGATCGAGACATTAAAGCTGCTGAACGTTACAGAACAAAGAATCTAAAACCTGAAGACCCGAGGACATGTTGGACAGTTTTTATCATCAGTTTTAGTCTGGAGGAGCTCAGATGGAATAAAAATGTGATGTTGAAGACTTCTGTGAACCAATCAGGGTTTAAAACATTTTAAACAGTCTGTTATTCTGTATTTATTTATATTGATCATAAACAAATCTCATGTTCAGACTCAAACAGACACAACCGTCCCTGAACACTGTCTGACTTCCTGTCTGTGGCTCTTTGGTTTCTACTGAGGACATAACTCTTTAAAAACACTTCACGACTTTATAGTTTCATGTTCAGAAAGGTTCAGCTGCTCGCTGTAGTTTTTATCAAAGAAACAGGAAACAGTTCATCTGTTTGGGACTATTTTCAGCGGTGGATTAATCCACATGTGGTGCTCTCAAAACTGTGACATAACACGGCTGAAAGAGCTTCATTGAACCTCATCTTACCACTAGAAATATTTCTGAATAAACTGTCATTAAAAATGTATCACCCATTCTTGAGAAGTGGGACAAATCATGTCCTACAAAAAAAACCTTTAAAAAGTGATATATAATATCAACTATTTAAAAATGTGTTAAAATCCTTCAAAATCTAAAACTAACAACACCTGCTGATAACACAGGTGTCAAAATGGGCCCTTATAATCATCTTTGTTTTAAAATATATTTTTCTTTATGAAAATATTGACCCAGATTTCCATCAACAAAAACCTGATTTAATCAGGCATTAAAAGGGTCAGCTATACCACAAGGACCCTTGTTTCACTTCCTGGTTTAAAAAAGGTTCTGTAGCCCTTCTGAATCAAAGATCAGTAAGAAAATTATGATTTAAAAATGTGTATTTCGACTCTGTAAGACGTCAGATTTTCCATCTGACAGAGTCAACGTCTACATTTAATAAAAAATTTAATCACCAGGAGGTCGGTCCGTTATGAGGTTTAATAAACAAGAGTTTGATCATTAAAATACATTTTCCAGCATCACTGAAGAGTAAAAATCAAAACTCTCAAAATACAGAAACAAAAGTCTTGTCACATTTCTCGAGAACGAGTGACAGTGTGGCGTCACTGAGAAACTGACGTGTGAGCTGATCGTGAATCAGAAAACAGTCTCAGTGACGATGGAAAAACATAAAACAGCTGTTCTGTCTTTTTTTTTCTGGAGTTTGGTTGAACAGTTTGTCCATTTCAAAGACCGTCGGGAGCAGAGGATATTTTAATGTCTGGCTGCGGTAAAAGGTCACAGAAACAAGAACAGATGGAAACAGACACAGCTGGAATAACATCTGTCACACTGAACGGACGTAACGTGACAGAAACAGACGGATCACAACAAGAATCAGTCGTGTACAAAAGACAAAATAATGTTTATTGTGACGTAGAAGGAAATGATCAGCTGACTGAATACTAGAACGCTTGTGATGTCATCAGATCACATGATCAGGATCAATCAGTTCAGTTCATTGGTCCTGGTGTAAAAAAAAAACAGAAAAAAGCACAGCCTGCAGTCCTGATCCTGGTCCTGGTGTCAGTACTGGAAGCTCCTCTTGGTCTGGATGTCGTCCAGGATCTGCTGCAGCTCCTCGTCCTCAAACCGACCCTCCAGACTGAAAAACAATGTTTTTCTGTTCTTGATTTGATTTGTTGACAAAAGTGTGAACAGATTTAACATAGTTTTGTTTTCATGAATGACTTTTTATTTCATCACCGTCCCGTTTTCATGCTGACAGACATTATTAGTGAATGAAAGGAACAGTGTTCTGTGTGTTCTGTGTGTTCTGTGAGTGGGACTGACCTGGGGATCAGAGCTTTGGCCTCTTCAGCAGCTTCAGGACACAGATTTGCTAAACTGGCCAACTCGAACTTATGGAGCTTCTTCTGCAGGAGGAGACTGAGGACAGACAAGAGAGACGGAGACGGATCAGACACAGAGGCTCTGATCAGAACCCTGAACAGATGAAGTGACCCCTGATGACCTCTGACCTGCGGACGGCGGTGATGGTCTCTCGGTTCTTGAAGCGGCTGAATCGAGCCGTGTAGTTCAGGGTCTTCATGAAGACCTCGGACAGCTCCTGCTCGTCCTCGGCGCTCTCGTTCTGCTGCTTCCTGTGTTCCAGCAGCATGTGGACCTCCGAGTTCAGGAGAGTCTCCGCGTTCTCAAACTCTGGAACCACAACACACATACAGAAATGATGGTGCATTCAGGGCTCCTCAGTTTTTCTCATGTGTTCTTGAGCTTTAAATTATAATGTGGAAACAACACAGAGGTGGTGTCAGGCTGTTGTTAATAAGAAATTAATACATTTATGTTTTGTATGTAAAATCAAAGTAATTTTAGTAGTTAAATATGTATAATGTAGTAAAACATTCAATATTTTCCTCTGAGATGTAGTGGAGTATTAATATAAAGATAAATAAGTTTATTTTTATTGTCCCCTCAGGGGTATTTATTGTGCAGCAAGCGTCTGATGTAGCGTTACTTAAGAAGACGTTAAGTTTAGGGCTGCAACTAAAGATTATTTTTATTGTTGTGTAATCTATTAGTGATTTTCTAAATTAAATGAATAATTAATCCTGTCACAGCAACATGTGCTGCCATCCATGCGCCATTTTCTCAATTAATCAATTAGTTATTTGGTCCATAAATAATCAGAAAAAGGGTGAAAATTTCAATCAGTTTCCCAAAGTCCAAGATGACGTCCTGAGACAGAAAATATTCACATTTAAGAAGCTGGAATCTGGAGTACTTTGACTTTTTTATTCTTAAAGAAAGACTCAAACGATTTAATCAATCATAAAAATAATTGGCAACTAAAGTGCCATTACTAAATACTTCTGTACATGTACTTAGTTACTTTACACCAGTGACAACAAACAAAGAATTGATGTTTGTTTTAGAGTTGCAATGATTAATCAATTAATCGTTTTGAGTTATTGTTTGATTTAAATTAAAAGTCCAAATTCTCTGATTTCAGCTTTTTAAATGTGAATATTTTTGAATATCAAAACAAGAAGTCATCTTGGATTCTGATCATCATTTTTCAACATTTTCTGGACCAAACTACAAATCGATTAATCAAGAAAATATTAGACAGATCAATCAGCAATGAAAATAATCTTTAGTTGCAGCCCCAGTTTGGAGTTTGGAGTCAGACTGATGGAGTCTTCAGGGATACTGGAGCTCCAAACCTGCACACTAATTAAAATAGGCTGTAATAAGTCCCAGACCTTCTTCTTCTTCGTTAGTGTTTATATTATCATTAGTGTTTATAGTCTATAATAAGGTAACAGACCTTTAGGAAACAGCAGCTGTGAGGCGTCCTCTTCAACATCACCGACGTGCGGAGGAGCCGCGCCGCCTCCGGCCGCCATGACACCAACAACACCGGCTAACAGCTAACAGAGAATGAGCTTCAGAGGAGAAACAAGATGGCGGACAGTAAGACCAGCACTCGGTCCGCAGGATAAACTCACAGAGGAGGATCTCTGTGGATCAGAGCAGATTCTGTGTCTCAATATCGGACTCAGAGTTCAGCTCGGCGCCTTTCAGTCACACAAAAACACAAACAATCACTTCCTCTCTGAAACTAATCACTTCCTGTGTGCAGTTATCCTCCTTCAAAATAAAAGCAGGCGAACAGTAACGTCACAGCACAGCCCGAAGCAACAAGACGAAGCCAAATTTCCTTCTGTAATCTCCTACAAATAATATATATTGTTTTATAGACCTGCTATTTTCGCATTCTTTACCTGTGACAAAAAAAATTTGACAGATACAGAGGAGAAAAAGAACTGCGTTGGCCGGGAATCGAACCCGGGTCAACTGCTTGGAAGGCAGCTATGCTAACCACTATACCACCAACGCTTACAATATACAGCTACCCGACAGTCAAACAAATCTGATCTGCGGTCAGCCACACTCTGAATAAGAACAGTCCGTTTTTACATGATTCACTGTAACATCTGTGTGTCTAAAAAATATTTCACGGAAGAAATTAGATTTTTGTTTGTAACTAATGTTTATATTTCTGTCCACACTCACTATTAAGAGGTTTATTCATTTTCTAACGACACAAATTAGATACATTAATACATTTTAAGACGTTTACATTACCTTTATTGATTTTTTCATTCATTCCATCTTTTTTTTTTAACACCCTGGGTGTCTTGCGGATAAAACCCTTTTCATCCAAAGAACCTATTTTGAAAGAAAGTTTTTCAGGCATTGTTGAAATCCTTGAAGAACTCATAAAACCCTTTAAGTAGAAAAGGTTCTTGGTAGAACCCCCTGGGTAGGTTCCTGGTATCAACCTTAGAACTTGGGAAGGATCTGGACAGAGTCCCCAGTTAAGGTTCTGGGTGGAACCATCACACCATAGAAGGGTTTTCTGTAGAACCTCTCATAGAGGATTCTTGGTAAACCTTTTACATGTGGTTTCAGGTATAACCCCTTATTTTGGGTTCTAGGTAGAAATCTCTGAAAGGGTTCCAGGTGGAACCTTTATAAAAGGGTCTGCCAGGAACCAATAAGGGTTCTCCTATGGGGACAATTCAAAGAACCCTTTATGGTTCTAGTTAGCAGCTTTAAGTTTTACACCCGCACAGGGACTAGCCTCACAAAGGACAATTACAAAGGTAAGTAAATGGAGAATATTTATTACAGGAGCTTAGCTTCATGTCATTCTCTCACCTTTACCTGAATCCCAGTTTAACTCCCAAATATACTAACAGGGTTCCAATAAATACCAATAAACTGGACAAACAAACAAACAAACTGCGATCCATAAGTCTGTACTCAAAAGAGTTAACACACAGTTTACACACGTGAATGTATTCACTGCACACTTAACACACCTTTGGTCCGCCCTGACTGTCTGACTGGGAGTACACTGGGCACCAGTGGTGAGGGGGAAACAAGCTGACAAAGAAAAAAACAAAACAAACAAACATGAATAAAGAAAAGAAAACTACTCCGCCCCACAGGCAATACCCATTTCTTTTCACTTGCCAGGGCGGACCAGACAAAGGAGGAAAAAAACCCAAAGAAACATCAACCAAACCAAACAAATTATTCCACAGCAAGAGCAGCGCATGGACCACTGATGCTCTGCAGGGAAACAAATATCAACAATTATAAAAACACTTTATTACAAACAGTATTAAAATACACACCAATTTAAATATGAAGACTAGGACCAAACTTTAAAATACCTGGTACGTCGGTGAAGTCACCGTCAACCCAGCGGGGAAGCAGGTCTGAAATTAATAAAAACAGTAAATTTAACATCTGCTAAACACGACATCATCAAACAACACTCACACACAAAAGAACAGAATTAGCCGACCAGTTTTCCTGCACCTCGTGGTAACAGGTAACTACATCTGTAGGGTCCCTGACTGGTGCACCTACCACCTGCCACATAAGAGTGTTTTGTGATTTGGAGACTGTCCTTGTACTATTGTGTTTAAAAGGAACAACATGTCTTCAAACACGCACGCAAGAGATACTGGAAACAATGGAA
>JAJHUR010118871.1:354-20243 GCA_027495735.1 Lutjanus campechanus
TCTATATTTTTCTATATCTTCTATCTGTTGTTTTGGTCTGTCTATTGCCTGTCAATTATACACACCTTGTGAGTACTTAAGCCTCTAAGAGTTGAGTACTCTCACACACTGAGGAAGGCATTTTGTCGAAACCGGTCTGTGTCGACATTGTGGTAATAAATTTATTGAAGGACACAAGAGTTGCTGGCCTTTGCTTGTTTTGGTTGACATATTTTTTGGCCGTGCACCTTTCAGTTCCATTAAGTTTTTTGAGAGTGCGTGTTTTTTCGTTTTGTTAAACAGTTATTGAAATGAAACCATCTGAGAAGTTTGGAGTAGAAATGTGTCTTTGGTGGAAGTGATAACTCAGAGACTCTGAAACATGACAAGAGACACAACCACACACTGATTGTCTTTTGCAAGCAGTCACAAAACAAACAGATTGGGATTATGTAACCGGTAAAACTGTCAGATAAATGTAGTGCAGTAAAAAGTACAACCCCAACTCCAAAAAAAGTTGGGATGTTGTGTAAAATTTACAACTTTTTGACCTATTTTCAATCAAATATAGCACAAAGACAAGATATTTAACAACACTCACTCAGTCTTTGTGAACTGAGACACTAACTGTTGAAGTTTTAAAGTGAAATTCTTTCTCATTCTTACTTGATAAACGACTTCAGCTGCTCAACAGTCCTGTTTGGTCTCTGTTGTTGTATTTTGTGCTTCATGATGCACCACACATGTTCACTGGGAGACAGGTCTGGACTGCAGACAGGTCAGTCTAGTACCTGAACTCTTTTACTACGAAGACACACTGTTGGAACACGTCCACAATGTGTCTCAGCATCATCGTCTCTCTGAAATAATCAGGGACGTCTCTGAGACAGACGTCAGGATGGCAGCATATGTGGCTCCAAATCCCCCCAAACCATCACAGCTGCTGTCTTTACAAGTTAGTGCTGGTAACAATCTGGATGCTCCTTTTCCTCTTTAGCTTCGAGGACACGACGTCCATGATTAGTGAAAACAATCTGAAACGTGGACTCGTCAGACCACAGCTCACTTTTCCACTTTGCGTCAGTCCATCTCAGATGAGCTCGGGTCCAGAGAAGTCTGCAGTGTTTCTGGATGTTGTTGATATATGTCTTTCTCTTTGCATGGTCGAGTCTTAACTTACATTTGTAGCTGCAGAGACAAACTGTGTTTACTGACAACGGTTTATTTGCAGTTTTTCACAAAGCGGTGAACCTCACTCCATCCATGCTTCTGAACCACTGAGCCTTTCCAGGACGCCCCTTTAATAACCAATCATGATCCTGTCACCTGTTACCAGCTCACCTGTTTACCTGTGGAAAGTTACAAACAGGTTTTTGTGGAATGTTCCACAACTTTCACAGTCTTTTGTTGCCCCTGTCACATATTTTTTGCAGTTTATTGCAGGCATCAGTCAGTATCAGTTTGACCATTAAATATCTTGTGTCCACCTTGTGTCCTCTGTCTGTCTACTCAGAGCACCTGAGAGCTGGGAGGAGCCAGAGGGGATAAAAGGGCTGCTTTTCCCAGACTGCTCTCTCTCTCTGGCTGGGCTGCAGCACCTACTCCTCATGGCCTTCTCGCCAGTTTAGTTTGGGTTTGCACTCTCATCTCACCATTCATACATGTACCCATCCATTAATCCACCCACACATGCGTTACATCACTGATTACTGATACATTCCATGCCTCACTCCATTTCTTTGGGTTTTTCAGTAAACCATTTGAACTATTGACTTTATTGTGTGGACTCCCTCATTTGTTGCAGCTCTGAGCCAAGTTGTAACACTTGTCTTTCTGCTGTATTCAATTGAAAAGAGGTCACAAAGTTTTTGCAAATTCTTGCATTCTGTTTTTATTCATGTTTTACACAACATCCCAACTTTTTAGGAATCGGTTGTAGAATATTTTCCTCTGGAATGTGGTGGAGTAAGAGACTGTTTTGAAGTACAGTACTGGAGGAAATAAGGGATAAAATTTAAGGATAAAATTTGTCTCCTTGACTTAAACATATAAGAAATCATAATCATATGAACTCGTACTGGAAAAGTGATACTGTGATAATGTGGTTAGTTTGGAGATCAAATAAACATGAAAGTGTCTGCATCACCTTCACAAATGAAAACCTCATAATTGTGTCATAATTGTGAATGAAAATGATTTGCCTCATTCACTGCCTGAAAAGAAATGAATGATATATGTATTTTTAATCTATAAAAATACTGTATATCCTTTAATTTATGTTGATGAGTTGAACATTAGTTATGATGATGAATATTTATGTTAACTTTCCTCTTAAATCCAGTGTTTTTTAGAAATAATCTCACTACGACTTGAAGGGAAGCCGACTGACATCACACCTGCACCGTTACAGCAGCTCCCATCGCACCTTGTGGGCTCAGAGTCCGTCGCCATGGCAACCCAGGCGATATACGTGTTGTTATTTGCAGGCTTTGACTTCACAGTCCCACCACTGCCATTATGTATCAATTCTCACCCAGACAGAGAGGCTGAGGGGGGAGGAGAAGGAGAAGGAGGAGGATGAGGAGGAGGATGAGAAGGAGGAGGTGCAAAGTGACAAATAAGGAGAGAGAGAAAGACATGAATTGAGAAACGGAGAGTAGGAGTCAATTTTCTTTATTAAATCTTATCACAGCGCGTACAGTGATCCCTGAAATACTCAAACCACTCATCTTTCTCATCTCTAGGTGTGTGTGTGTGTGTGCGTGTGTGTGTGTATAACAGGAGTGTGTCTCTTTGCCAGTGTGTGTTTTGATCCCCGGCACCTCTTTACATGAATCCTCTCGCTTCTTGTTCAGCAGCAGTCGAGTGCTCGACTGGGCTCACTGAGGTGCTAAGAGGCTGAAACACAGTGAGATGAAAACCTGTTAGTGATAAAAGACAAACGTGACAGAATGTGGATTTGATTTTTACGTGTTCGAGAGACGTGACATCAAATTTAATCTAGAGAGTGGATTCCTTTAACCCTATCGGTCCCAGCAAGACGCCGTCAAACAGGCAAGCCAACGTAAACCACATGGTTTTCATTTTTGCGTGACTAAGTTCATCTGATTTTGTTCTTTCCTGCGTGCCCTCATAAAAAGTGTTTTTTTTTCTGACCAAGCTTTATTTTGAAAGTTGGACATTGGGTGGCTGTAGACAAGGACAGCTGCAGGTAAACCAGCAGCATTTCTGCACGTGAGTTAGCGTAGCCACAGCAGCTCCACAGTGCAGCTGTTAAACACAGACTCTGACCTACAGTCCAGCCCAGTTTTTGCCCGTCAGCCTTATGGGCCCATTTTTAAAGTTGTACTCAGTTTCTAAAACTGAAACTTGGGGGCTGGACGTTTAGCTCAGTGGGTAGAGCGTCTGCCCCATGTATGGAGGCTGTTAGTCCTCTACAGTGGCCACTGGTTCGACTCCTGCCTTCGGCCCTTTGCTGTGTGTCATCCCCTCTCTCTCTCTGCCCCGTTTCCTGTCTCCTCTTCAGATATCACTGTCCAATAAAGGCACAAATGGCCAAAAAAAACCCCTGAAACTTTGTTGAGTTTCCTCTGATTTGGTTCCTACTGGTTTTTGGAGCAGCACATGTTGCCGTCCAGACAAGATGAAGGCATCAACAAGCAAATGTGACGGTCCAGGCAGCAGATGGAGGAGCTCCATGTTGTCGATGTGAAGCTCTTTTCATTAATTTTCAAGGCACATTTTCAAAACTTTCCAAATGATTGTGTCACTTTTTCATCGTATTAAGATAATATTGTGAAATAAACAACCATAATTCTGTTTCATGATAACACTCTAAAGAAAGGAGACAACTTAAAGGAAAACACAAAATTTCATGTTTCCCGTTTTATTTTGTAGTCCTTGTCTTCTCTTATGTGTTTTGTCTTTACTTCCTGTCTTTGTTCCTTTTGATCTGTGACTGTTTCCACCTGTTGTCAGTAACTCACCTGCCCCTGATCATCCCCTTAGTAAACCCTGTATATACTCACCTGTTTCATCCCTCTTTGTCAGATTGTGTGTTTTGTTCCTCATGTGTTTGCAGCTTTGCAGCCTTCAGTCCTTGTGTTTGCTCTTTGTTTGTTCCCTGGTTTGTGAATGTTTGTCTTTTCCTTGTCTGATTTGTTTGCCTTCCTTCCTTCCTGTTTATGTCCATTTGGACCATTGTAAAGACTTTGGTATTTGAACTCAGTGAGTGTCTGACCTGAACCTCTGTTCCCTCAATACCAACAAACCAAATGTGGGACAGAGTGTTTGTGTGGGACACGTGTCCAATGGTGAGAGTCTCAAGCCTAAAAAAAATAAACACTTCTATTCTGCCTCTTTATAGTTTGTAAAACCTCGACAGATCAGTCGTTGTCCCGTCTTTGTTGTAGCTGTATTTTCTTTTCTTTGTGTTAGTTTCCATCATATTCAACTTAAATCTGCAGAGTTTGTGACTTTGTGGTGACTCGCAATTTTCCCCGTTGGACGCAGGGCAGCACAGACAGGGACAGGTTGACCTTCTTGACCCACGTGTGCACAGTTTGATATTTGACAATCAAACACAGCCCTGTGGTAACAGCTTTCCCTGTTTTCTTCACAGCTATTGAATGAAGACAGGCATCTGTCCTGCAGTGGTTTGACTTTGGACAACCAGAGCCAAGCAAATTCTGGGACATGGTTTCATGTCCCACAAGTGGGACACTAGGTTACCCTGGTGCACTCATTTACACGTCACTGTCAATTACTGAGAGAAACACTCCCACAGGAGAATAATTTGATGCTTTTCATTACTCTGACTTATGCTTCCTCCCGTCTTCTCTCCTCCTGTGACCTGCAAATCATTCCCCGTCCACATTTATGAAGGATCTCCCAATCGCTTTAAATGCATATCAAGGAGCTCTAATCGAGGAAACACGGGTGAATCCTCTGCGGGAATCTTTTATCATGTGCTGTGACATTGATTGGACAGTGATTGTCATCCTGCATCATCAGGATGCACATGGAGAAATCAAATCAAAAACGGAAATGACTCAATTCTGAGAAATTTAAAATGTGTTGCTTTGTAATTTCCACCCACTACATGAAAAAGGTCACATAACTATACTACCACCTATTTACCCTGAAATTATGGGACCTGGAAACTAAAGTTTTTATTTACAATTTACACAGCGTCCGACCAGGGGTTTGTACTGTAACTACCTGAAGCTGACAATACTTTTTCCTTTGTTGCACAGTTACTCTTACTGTTCGTAAAGAATCTGAATATTTCTTCCACCTCTTGCAGGGAGTAAAAGCCTCCTCATTTGAAGTATAACTCACACCTTCACCTTTAAATGATGCAATAAGTAAAAGATAAAGCAGAGAGACGAGGAGCTCGTCTCCTTCATTATTAAGGTGAAAATAAAAGTGTGATTTCTCCCGTACTAAACGATTATGGCAGGAGGACGGGACACTTCACTGAGTTATGACTTTGTCATAAATTCATTAACGTTTCCAAACAGCCCGTTAAGGACTGTAATTCAGTGGGGTCCGAGTGGGCTCCCTGTGTGATGTGATCATTAATTTGTATTACAGAGATCCTCAGATGCCGATAATTCCCCCACTGTTGTTTTTTGACAGTGAACTCGGAGGCGATCATAAATCATACTTTTCTTGTACGAAGCCGTACAAGATGTCCCGTCCAAAAGCAATTCATCATGTTAATAAATGTGTCACCGCCGTGCTCCGTTATATTCTCACTTTTTCTTCTCGCTGAACTCAAAGATGGAAGAGTTAATCTGCAGACGTGAGATTTAAAGTGCTCAGATGAAAATGAACAGGAGAAATTTAATCAGGGAAAATGGAACTTTCAGACTGACTTTGTTCGTCTGAGATGAGTTCAGGAACAAGACGTCAGCAGATTCTGCAGCAGCCTGAGCAGCCCCACAGTGTGCTGCTTTCTACTGTAAACTTTTCTCTGAGCTTCAATCTTTCCAACTTGGAGACTTGATAAATTTAGCAGAGCCTGAAAACCAAACAGCCATGAACGCCTCACATCAGTCCTTTGTGCAAAGTAATTAAAGGAGCAATATGCAGCAATTGTGTGTCCAAAAACTGGCACAGCAGTGGAGCCACAGACTGTACATTCAATAGGTAGAATCCATATTGAATGCACAGTCTATGGTTGAAGTGAGAGTTTCCTTCAGCCAACTGTTCTCCAGATGTGAAGAAGCTCTGCAGGCTGCAGGGAAGCAAGATGAGCTCAACACTGTGAGGTGACAATAATAAATGAAGACGAGTTGATCATCTGTTTATAACTCTGTCAGCTGTCTGTTGATGTAAAGTTCAGCCTGTTATTCTGAAAACAAAAGCCCTAGTTCAGTGACTGCCTGCTTCACTGCCTGCCAAACTCCATTAACATTTTGTTCAATTTAAACGTAATAAAAATCTACTCCTTCTAAAAGATGGTTAATGATTTCTCATGACTCATAAACAGACGTTAACTCAGTCAGCAAACATTCGGCATTAATTTAAACTCTAATAAACGTAATAAAATAGTTCTTCTGGCCAAGAACAGCAGAGGACCCCGTGGATATATGGTGCTGTTATAGAAGTATTTCCTAATCTCTGATGGCATGTCATGCTCATTTTATGATAAATTACAGTAAATATATTACAGCTGTCTCCTTTACACATATTGTTTTATATTTCATATTTCAAAGAAATTTGTCTTGTTTGTTTTTGTATTTCACTTGTACAGTAATAATATTTGCATGTAATCTCTTTAACTGCCAAGTAATCAAGTAATCGTCATGTACTTATACAGATATTGAGCACTGATTTCAGTACTCAGTGATGTCAATTCAGTTCTGACAACAACTTGTTTCATTAATTAAACGTGTTATTATCATCAGATGTTCCTCACTTTCTAAATGTAACAAATGTTGTGTTGTTGCTGTTTCCTGCTGTGAACATCAGCAAACTCCCTGAACTCTGCCTCATGTTGGTTCTTTCAATGTTTTATTAAATTTCTTGTGCTGATGGAGTAACTTTTCATAAAGTGATATCGGGTGTGATGCAATCAGAGTAGTTTTATGAGTACAAGTCATTTTCATCTTGTAACATCTTTGTCTTGTTATGCAATTCTTGACTTGTCGCATAATTTTTAAAACCTTGTTGCGTCTTTTACATTGTTTTTGTCTTGTTACATTTTTTCCATCCTGTTACGTCTTGTTACATCTTTTACGTTGTTTTTGTCTTGTTGCGTTTCTGATACGCACTGATTGATCCACCAGCGAGTCGTCTTTTCTGTGTGTTACTGTTTCATCCATTTAGGTTCAAATCAGTCTTGATGTTGGAAGGTGGTGCACAATAATGCAAAATAGAAATAATCAATAATTCCCTTCAAATGCATTAAAACTTAAGTAACGAGCCTGTTTTGAAAATATGAGGAGGAGAAAGTTCAGATATTTCTGCTCTGTACTGTAGGTTTCTGTATTTCTGCTGTGACAGTGTCTCTCAGTCTGACAGTGTTTTCATCAAACTTGTGCTGCTCACAGTGGAAACCACCGCTTCCTGCTGTATTGTAATATATCTCCAGCCTCCAACCAAACCCACTGTGACTGACTGAAGGTTAAGTGACTTCTTCAAGGTCAGAAAAAGCTACTTGTTCAATTTCCTCCCCCAGATTTCCCAGTCAGCCTGCAGATTCAAACTGGTATCTGTCCAGTCACAAGCGTAGCACCTTGTGTCACAGCCGTTGTTTCATTTCTCTGCGACTTAACGCCTCATCACAAACCATAACACATTAAGTGTCAGGACTGCTGTCTGCTGCTCATAACTGCCCCCTCCTCCTGCTCCTCCACCCCTCCAACAGGCTCACAGCCTGCAGGAGCACCGTCACCTGGAGGTGTAATGTTGAGAAGAAAAGCTCCATCTGAGCTGATATCCTCGAGCTGGTCCTCATTCATAAACAGGAGAGGCGTCTTCACAGTGACGAGCACAGAGGTTTCCCTCCTCCCGTTTCCCTGCCAACCATTCAACAGTCTGTTCACTGGATTGTTTTATTTCTTATGAGACATTTTACTACCTGTGAATCTGCCTGTGGTGGAAGGAGCATCTTTCAGCATTGATTTATTTTACAGAAGGAAACTTAACTCTTTGATGAGATTTTAAAACACTGAACCAATCTGAATTGTAGCAGAGCTCTGATAAACCGGTCCAGTCACCACATACCAACGTTTTGTCATCTCGTACAGACGCATAAGGAGAACATCTGTATGAGACCCATCATGTACGGAGGAGGTGGTGTCTGTGGATGAATCAAACAAACACAGGACTTTCACTCAGGAGACTGAAGCTCTCAGCTGAATGCTGTTGTCCTTTTGAACTATTTCCTGTCTGAGGCTCCTGATGCAGCCAGTGGTTGTAGAGTTTAGTTTTTTTGCAGTGTTTTGGCAGCATTTGTCCAGCTGAGTTTGTTAAATCAGTCTGAGAGAGACAGAGGCAGAGAGAGAACGAGCTGTCTGAGTGTTTGTGTAGCTCCTCAGATCAGTGATTTCACCTACTTAGTGTGTTTTCTCTTTGCTTTCAGCCAGTGTTAAAGATCTCAGCAGAGCTTCCCAACTTTGATCAAATTGCCACAAACCGGTGTCCCACAACCAAAAAACAAATTTTAAAATGTGCAAATCTTAGATGTTCCCCAAGATCTCACTGTCATCACACCTGAAACCACACCAGTAGCAGTCAGTAGTTCCTCTGAGGACTGTGATTGGCTGCACAACTTTTGGTGTCAACACAAACCGATAACTTGAAATTCGTGGCAAGGTTTGTCGTAGGCAACTGGACTTGATAGAGTTCTTGAAGATGTTTCTCATCCAAGAGGCTTCTTCAGTTCTGACTGACTGGTTTGGGAGTTCAGGTATTAAACGTCTCAAGTGTCCCCCTTCCATTGTGTGGACCTTGGGTTTCACCTGGGGGGAGGTGTGAAAGAGAGTCGTTAAGGTCCCTGCCACCATGTGCCTTGTAGGAGAAGATAACAACGTCCATATTCTGGCGAGGAAAGACAGATGGTTTGAGAGAGGAGTAAAAGAAGCCATTTTTGTTAACCTGGAAAGGCCATCTCTCAACAGAGGAGGAGGTCTAAGACACAATTTATCTGCCACATACAATGCAGTTTTAAGATCACCCCCCAGACAGTTTGAGACCCACCTGAAATCATGTGACTCCAACAAGGCACATGGTGGCAGGGCCCTTAATGACCCTCATTCACACCTCCCCCCCAGGTGAAACTCAAGGTCCACACAATGGAAGGGGGGCACGTGAGCCACATGCCTCCTCCAGGTGTTAACGACCTCACAGAGGTTTAATACCTGAACTCCCAATCCAGTCAGTCAGAACTGAAGAAGCTTCTTGGATGAGAAACGTCTTCAAGAACTATATCAAGTCCAGTCTCCTACGACAAACCTTGGATGAATGAGAACCTTCACAGACATGATAACTTGAAATGTGTCAAAATGGATTATCACGTGATCTCTCAAATCCAGCTGCCTCTCGAGGTAATAAAAACACCCCTACTGATCAAACAAGTTCGCTGACACTACTGTTAGTGACTTTAGCTACGTAGTAAGTTTAGAAACTGCTACATGTGGAAAAGTGAAAATTAGAAAAGCTTAATGGTGACACTAAAATTAGGAGAGTTTATTTAAGATTTGGGGATTTTAGGATGTTTGAGTATCTTTTGGGGACTGGAGCTTTGACTTAGGAACTGTTCATATGATCATCCATCCATCTTCAACCACTTATCCAGAGTCGGGTCGTGGAGTTAGACGTTCCAGTTTCCCCGGCCACATTAACCAGCTCTGACTGGAGGACCCGAGGTGTTCCCAGGTCAGGGTGGACAGAATGGCTTTTTCCTACATCAGGACCCTGATTACTATGGTTACCAAATAGTAAAGATAGGATCTGTGAGTTAGTCAGTCCAGTTGGCTTTCAAAAACATAGCTGGAATATACAGTCATAATTTCATCATTTACCAGGCCCTGACATGTAATATGCAGCTCAGAAACTGTGAAACATTTAGCAGATTTGTTATAGCTTTTGTCCTCAGTGTCTTAAAGGACCATAACGACCTCGATTCTTAACAATATACCTGCGAGCCAAACAGTAATTTCTTGGCGTACTGCAGAGACATTCAGGGAACTCGCTGTGAATGGAACAACTGTGACCTGCTCACTTCTTTCTCCTGCCTGCACCGAGCGAACGCTGTCACATTTGCAACAGAAGCTATAATCAGCCTCAGCAGCAGCCGCGCTTTTCTAACCAGATGATTATCACTCTGTCTGTCTAATATTGTATTTAAATGTTGGAACGAGCGCCCCGCAATTAAAGCCGACCCATGTAGGATTATTCAGAATAAGTCAAATGAATTGTGTGAATAGCGGTGACGTGCCTCCGCCTCTGTGAGCTCCTTTTCATTTCCCCTCACTGTGCCTTTCAATGGCTAACTCCTCACTGTGCCACGGGTGGGTGTTCCTCATATTTATCAGGGATTTGAAGCAGGAAAGAAGCAATAAATTACCAAATGAAAGGACAAAGCACATCATTTTTTCCCATGATAAAAGTATTTTTTTCAGAGCTTAAGAATGGGACGTGTCGACTATTATCACTGCAGTTCCTGAAATAGAAAATCTCAAACCTTTGATCCTCTGGTATTGAAAATACGGGTGTTAAAAGAATAAACCAGAAGTATCCAACTATGAATCAGTTCTATCAGTGCTGATGACTCTTTATTTTCATTCAGTGATAAAACAAATGAATGATGATGCTCAGAGGTCAAAAGACAGTGAGAATATCAGGAATTAAACAGGTGTGAAAAACATGTTAATGTATGGTTAATTTAGGAAAGGGTTAGGGTTAAGATCAGGGAAAAGTGTGGTCGTGGTTGAGTAGAGGGTGTGCACTGACCACTGACAGTATAGACAAATCGTCTCTCGACAGTATGAGCACGAATGAATGTGAACCAACATAAGAAATGTAGAAGATTAGAATTTTCTACTTCTACACTTTACTTTTTCACAGTAATGTCTAAGAAGTCATGAAGACGCTGTTCAGCTGCTCCAACAGTCGAGTCAAACTTTAACTCTGGAAAAAAAAAAAAACTAAATGAAAAATAGACAAACCTCATGAAGAGAGCTGCTGTCTGAGAGCAGAGACTCTACAGAGATTCACTGAGTGAACAGACGACCACCATGTGTCAGAGTTAACAGAAATATACATGACATGGTACTCCACCTAAACATGGTGGAGGTGGTCTGTTTTTTTTCTTTTCTCTTTTATCAATTTCTGTCTGTTGTCACAACATCTAACTACTATTTAAGAACATTAATATCAGTTACTGCAGGCTGCTGTTTAACATCATCAATCCATTTATCCATGATGTCACTGTCAGCAGGCAACAGTGTCTAAAAGGGAACCTCAGACCTGCGAGATCTCATGAGAGATGATGTTTTGACTGAAAACATGAAAAATCTTGTGAGTCCCACTAATGAAGGGTTCCCTTATTGACCCAACCAGCAGACACCGAGGATAACAGATACGATGCACCACTGCAGCAATCGTGGAACACACAAAACGGTCACTGGATTCGTCTGTGTCGGTGCAAAGAGCCGCATAACGTTTGTGGACAACTGCAAACCAACGGGCAGACCGCAGACCGATCTCCATCCACCTCTTCTTCCTCCCAGCTCATTTTAAACCTTTTTTAACATGTTAATGTTGTGAAACTGGCGCCCTGGTAGGTCAGTTGATAGAGCATGTGATGCATGTACTGAGGCTGAGAGTCCTCTGCAGCGGCGGTGGGTTTGATTCCAGCCTGCGGCCCTTAGCTACAAGACATAACTCCACTGTGTCTCACATCCTCTGTCCTGTCCTCAGCTGCCCTACAAATCAAGTTTAACTTGGTCCCCACACCATTATTTTTAATATAGTTTAAAACATTTTGTGTCACTTGTAAAAGACTCACCTGCTTCACCTCAAGTAATAGTAGGACAATACCTTTGTGCGTCAGAAGGTGTGGTGCCATATTTATGTTTACAATGTAGTTAACGTCCATAAATAAGGCAGCTAACTGCTGCTAGCCTCAGCTGCTATCGTCTCTGCCATAGCGGTCGACTGAGAGCCGCGTGTGAGCGTAAATGATAGTTAATGGCGTCACGCTGCAATGTTAGTAGCCTCACTTTGTACTTTTATTGTTGTCATGTGAATAAATAATACGTTTACAGGTTATGGTAAACATGAAGCAGCTACTGTAAACAGTTTCAAACATGTTGCATCTAAGTATTGTGTTCAGTAACTGATATGTTGAACAACTAATATGAGCAGTTTATTAGGTACACAAACGTTATGTAAACTGGTTAATGCAGCAAATGGTTAGTATCTTTAGTTTACATGAGTTATTATACAAATAAACACAGTGCAGACTGAACAAATTATAGAAGCAGCTAAAAATATGGAATTTGTTACTGTGGTGGACTGCACATGTTCTGTTGTGTGTTCTGTATTTGTTTAACTGTCGAGCAGTAATAGTTATATTATTGGTTACTGTATTATTCATGGCTGTAATCCTGTTGTAGCAGGAAGCAAGCTCAGTCATAAAGCACGAGACAGTCAAGATAGCAGCACAGAAAGCCGATACTCATCCAAGACTGCTTCTATGTTCTGTTTTACTGTGTTTAATGTACAATAAAATCACTGGCACCTGGATGAAAGTTGTCATCATTGTACGACTGTAACATATATTGTATATTTATGTGAGACAGAAGTAGCCATCCCTGGTCCTTTGGGGCTATCTATCCTAACCTGACTGCAACATTTTACTGCACATTTAGACTCAGTGTTACCAGGTAACGCACTTCCTCACTCCCACATTCATTTACCAGAAACATACTCTGTGTTTCAATCCGCAAAATGTTTTTAAGAGTCAGAAGAGATCAAACGTTTTCAATTTTCTGAGCATTTACCCTGAAAAGGATGGTAGAAACCTTCCAGCACTTCTTTAGTCCATAAAGAACATTAAATGTACATGTACAGCTCTTACAGTCACACCAGCAGATGTGACATGAAGAGAATTTCATAACACCCTTTTATGAATAATTATATGTTATTTGAATAAGAATGCACTCATTTCCTTTTCTTATGTTAGACGCACATGTATGTGAGGCGGAGGGGCGAGGAGTGGAGTGTTTTCAGGTGTGTGTGGTGATGGACCATCCGTCAGTGAGCAGCAGCAGCAGCTCAGCACTGAGCTTTAGAGACCAGCACCATCTGGCTCAGTGTCACACGCTGGATGATGGAACTCTGCTGCGCCGTTCGCTCGCCCGCCTCCCAAACCTGACAGCACGTACAGTACAGGACAGCATCACACAGACAGGTAGAGTGGGGGATTTCACACACGTGCACAACACGGTACTGACGGAAGCTGCTGAGCTGGGCTTCACATTTCTGCACAAACAGAGAAAAGAGGAAATTTCCTCTTGATATCACATCTGTAGTTTCCACCATGACTGCAGGGAGCCCTTGAGCGAGTGCAGTGAAGTCGATGTCTGATTAAACTGTTTGCTGCACTGCAAAAGGAACCTAAAAATAACATAAAACTGCATCACATATAAGAAACTCTAATACATTTTAATTATCTGCAGGTTTTGTGTAATTTGTGTGATTTAGGTCAACAGCAAACTGCAGAAAAAACTGATGAAATGTGATTTTCCTCCATGTTCTGCCTTTGAGCAAGGCAGTGCACCTGCAGCCTGCCTCAGAGGTGCTGCTTTGCTTTCCGTTGCTTTCATCCAGTCGGTGTCGTGCATGCAGATCCCGTTCACATCCTCCCAGATGAGCGTTTAAAGCTTGAACGCAGTTAAGCAGCAGAGCACTGCTAATGCATTCTGTGTCATTGTGAGGAAATGGAAGACAGCAGCGAAACCTTTCAGATTTTTAATTATGCATTTGAAGCCTTGGTGCTGTACACTCAGACCCATGTGGATTCCATACTCTCTCCATCCCTTTTAATGTGCTAAAGAGGATGATGTCATGTGTTTTATTTTTCTCCCAGTTTGTGTTTTATCTGAGGGGGAGGAGAGGCACAGAGGAAATATGTGGTATAATTACCAAAGCTAGAACATGTGGAAGAACTGGCTTTGGATTGATTTCAATTATTTTAAAATTAGCGTTTCGCGCAAGTTAATCAATATTTGTGAGTGGAAGTCATTTGGCTCCTTTTGTGCCAATGCAAAGACGAGGGCAGGCAGTGTTATGAATACACAAGTAACCTACAAATACTCATCCCTTTGTTTTTTACTGCCCAGAGGATTCTGCAGAGTGCTACAGTTAAAAGGGAAATGCATATAGATGAGGTAGATGAGGTAACATGAGGCAAAGAATTTTGTTAAGACGACCAGAGTTTCTCTCTTCCACTCAGTGAAAGTGACACAGCACAGCGCTATGCTCTGACCGACAGCTGTGTTCTCCTGCACGTCCAGAAGGTCTCACACACAGCTGCAGTTCATACAGTGAAGAGTTTCCTCTGTCCTGTCAAGTTTAAACTACAGCTTTTAGTTTTTCTGCTTGAGGATTAACAATATTTGCTGCAGTGACATTGCTGCACACACACAGTCGGGACAAACACGCTGCAGCTAATCTGACGTTTGTCATTATGATCATTTTCATGACTGGGTCCGCCTGACCCGCGGGTTAACCACGGTGCCTGAATCACTACGACTGGGTCAGTTCAGCATCTCAGTTTGCCTCAACAGTTTGCTGAATCTGTCATTTAAATAGCAGTGACCAGAGGCAGACACAGTTTACCCTTAAAGGATGAAGGATGATGCTCTGATTGGCTGCAGTCATGTTACACCCAAAATGATTATTTAAGAGACTGAATATAACCAGCTTGCACCTTTGTACCCAGATTATGAACAGTTTTAATAGTAAAGTGGAGTTGGATGCACCTTTAATGCCCTTACGTCATGCACTTTAGACCACATGCTATAGATCGTCTAAACAGGCCCCCAAGAGTCAACAGTCATGCTAACTGTACTGCAGAGTGGCTGAATGCACCAGCATGCTAACATGCTCAAAGCTGAAATGCCCACATGCTCAGATGTAATGTTTAACATGTTTACCATCTTAGTTTAACATGTTAGCATGCTAACATTTGCTAATCAGCAAATTTGGTAAAAGTCAGTGTGCTAAAGGATCTACAACAACAGAAGCATGTCGAATAACATAACAAATCACAAGTTAATGAATCTGTACCAGCAGACCTGTCTGTGATCCAACACTGCTTATAGACTGTTTATGAATCTTTACTTTCAGTATATTAAAACGTGAAGGCAGCTACAAAGTTCAGGACTTGGACTCCAGAGAACGGGGAACACTGGTCCACAAATCAAGCAGGGGGGCCTGGGGATCCTCCCCCATGAGATTTTGAGTGACAAACATTTTATTTCCTGGATTCTGGTGAATTTTTAGACACAAAGTTGTGCTTTTTATGCATCAATTTTAAGGTCTTGAGTCACTGAGAGTAAAGCACAGCTGCATCAGTTATATTTAGAATTCAAACATCACATCATAAACATCAGGAACAATGTTTGGTCTGTCAAAATAACTCCACTTTGGGCCTCTGCCCCTGTACTTGCTCCAGACTGGACAGTCCACCATAAGCAACAGAAACTACCCTGGTCAACTGCACAGTTTGGTTTGTGCTCAAAGCCAAAAACGTATTTGTAGTTGTACTGTAATATAAATCTGATTTCCAGGAGACGGGGTTGACAGTTTCTAATTTGAACATGATGTGTTGATCCATTGTGGTTGAAATGTACAACTGATACCAACCTGCTACAATATAACAACAGACGTCACGTTTGTGCTTCTGTGCACATCAGACTCGTCAGCTGTGAGTCAGTATTCTCCTGGTTTCTGCACATCGAGTTCACTGCAAACATCTCAGTCTTTCATATGTTACTGCTGCGTGTTCAGTGGTCTGATGCTCTTCAACAACGTATTATTTTCCTCCTCCTGCTCTCAGGTGTGGATTTCCTTCAGTTGTTTGAAGAGTATGGATCCTGTAATGTGACTGGCTGACAGGATGATCAGCACACAATCCACTTACGTCCTCTTCCAGCTGACAGCGCTTGTATGAATGAAACCAGCAGGTGCGATTGCTGATGCTCTTGACCTTTGGCGCTGGTCTTCAGACCCACTGACTCTCAGTAACTGCCCAGTCACATGATCCACAAAGGATTCCCAGGAGCTGCGACTGTACCTCCCCACTGAATCTGAGCATTAGAAAGATATGATAACCGAGGCTACATCCAATCGATACTTTAAAATGCATTAATGGCTAACCCTCTTTTCTGGTTCAAGCCATTACTGCAAAATTGACCTTTTTATGGTTGTAAAATTAAGTATTTCTGAGAAGAAATCAATGGCTGACATTTGTTTGGCTGGAAAAAATCAATATCTGATACATGGGTTGACCTGAATAACCGCAGGTTAACATTACAGGCTGCAGAGATAATACTGGGGTGATTTGTTTTTAATCTCTTTTTAATCTCGCATGTGAAGAATTCCTATCAAGTGAATTGAATGTTTTATAAATTTATCTGAGAAATGTGTTGCAGAGAACTTGCAGCATTTTTTTTTAGCAGCACTCTCAGAGTTGTACTGCTGGAACACTGTGCATTTCTCCAGTGAAAATTGAAGTCTGTTGTTCACAGGCACAAAGAAAATAAGACACATTCACATCTGCAGTGGTTCATTAGATTTATAGAGATCGTAAACACCTGATGGAACAATGTGCTCTTTTTAAAAGGTTAATATTTCATGCTGCATGTTTTAAAATACATATTTTTCCTCTTAACATCCTGCTGTTCATCAGTCTAGTTTTGGTGTGAGCTGCAGAGTTTTAGAGATATCTGTCGTGCAGATGTCTCTTCAGAGTCCTGCACAGGTCCAGTTTTGCAAACCTGAGTATCAGAACCAAACAAGTCCTGCAACCTGACTTCCACCCGTAATTGAAGATACACACAGAGTCACTCACTTGTGTTCTCACCTGGTGCATCACCTGTGCTCCTGCATGTGATGTCTAGTTAGTGGCTCTCAAAAGCTAAGACTTTGTGGCAATTTTTACAAGCACTAAAGCCACTGACAGTGTAACTCTCACAGTCTCTGATCGCAAAATTACTTCCAAATGTCTGATGCAGCCTTTGACTCTGTGTTGTCCACAAATTGTTTTCCTCCACTGGCTACTTTTGTCCTTATATCATCCATTTTAGCTGTCAGATAGGCTACACCCCTGTCAGATCAAACATTGATGTCGCATTGTTTGGCAGGATGTGGGGTCAAAGGTTGTGTCGCAGGTTTTCACAATAAAATCCTGCCGCTGCTTTTACATAGGCTTGATATTACTGTATTAGTGAGTTTAAAATGTCATTTTCATGTCTGATTTCTTTGGGAAAAGCCCACATGATTTTATATAACTAGTTTTTTTTTTTTTTTACCTTTTACACAGCTTTTCTGTAGGGTACCAACCCGGTGCAGGACAGTAGGAACTACTTTCTCTCTGTGGTATAACTTTGCTAAACCAAGCTCGCCTTGGCAGGAAGCTAACATAACAGCTGGTGTGTACTTAAGGTCAGTGTAAGTGTTCAGCTGGGGTCAGTGCAGGGGATGTTTGATATAGACTTAGTCACGAACCAACCGTCTCAGCATGCATTTTGTTCAAAGTAAGTTGAAGGTCTAGTTATAAAGGTAAAGATAAAAGTAAGCGTGCTAACGTTAGATATTAAGCATAATTGATGAATATTTTTTCGTGTAATCATTAACATCGGTGTTGTCATAAGTTTGTTATCAAAGGAGAAAATGTCCTCTAACGTGCAAAACTTACTTCAATTTGGAGAATTTAGCTTCCCTTGTAAGACACAATGATATTTTGAAAGAAGCATAAGAGTAGCACACTGATGATGTCAGAGGGCTGTGATTGGTTGGTCCAGCAACACAGTCTGAGATGTTGAGTTAGGAACATGTAAATCACATCATGGTGTAGATCTCGTGACGGTTAGGGCGCTCAGCCTTCTGAAATGAACCATATGAGCTTTTACTGACTATGTTGTTGTGCAGGTATCTCTATTACCTTAAAAATATTACATGCTGATGTTTATATGTTTAAAATATTGAGTATTTTGGAATATAAGTTATTGGGACTTAATGTTAGAGCTAAATATTGAGTGCAGAAGGCACAACAGAAAGAAAATACAGTTTTATTGTACATTAAAATCATGTAGTCTAAAGCATATTAAATATCATGTGCCAGTTGTACTCCAAATATTCAGATTAATAAGAGAGGTGTACACTTCTTGTCTCAAGCTATGAAAATAAACAGCTCGTGCAGGAAGCTGGCTGGCTGTGGTGGAGACCCGAGGACTGAAAATCCCTGATGAGCATGTATTGCTAATTACTGCAGAGGCTTAGGGATTTCACACGGACATATAACATAAACTCCTTACTATTGTGCAAATGACTCAACATCTCAAATCATAAAAAAGCATGTGGATTATGAGGGATTATATTCAGTCCAATCATCTCCTGTACACAGTCACACCTCGTCAGGGTCACGGGATTTTGTTTTGCTGTGTTGGAACATGCAGACTGAGACAGTCATGAGGTAAATGAATAGTGTACATACTGAACCACAGCACAATAAAAAAATAATTCTACAACCCAGTGAGAACTGGTTTAAATCCCAGTAGAACTATGTTTTGCTAATTAGACCATTTTTAAATGGGTCCACGGTGAATATCAGCTTTTTATTTATTCAGATTGTCATGGATCGCTGTTGAGCCGTGCTAATGGACGAAGTCCAAGACCAAACTTGCCAAATCTGTGAGCTTCAACATGCTGATGAGTTCATGCTGCATGCACTAACCTCAGTCCTTTGGTCTTCAGGTCAGCTTTCAAAAAAGTTATGGCAAAACTCACTTTCTAACCTCCTTCACCCACCAGTGTCCAAATCAATGGTGTCTCATTCCAAGTAGTGGACCAGTTTCAGGTTGACACTTTCCTCAGACTGCTCCCTCGACACTGTTTTTGAAAACAAAAACCTGAAGATCAGCACCAAGGCTGCTGTATAATGTTCTACGTGCCTCCACTCTGCTCTGCTGGGCAGAAATTAGGAGCCCAAACAGACAGAATATCATAAACTTTGAGACTCTCGGTGTCCAGTGCCTTCAAAAGATGCTTGACCTGTCTTGGGAAGATTGCTTCCCCCACACTACGATTCTCTCTATGACCAACTCCATCTGCATGGAAGCAACAGTGACTAAAAAACATCTTTGCACACTGTCTGCATGCCTCACCACTGCCTATCCCTCCAAACCCTCTACAGGAAACTCAGCAAAGCAGAAAGAGCTTCAGGCAGACAAAAGAGTCACTACGAGGATTTTACATCTTGAAACTCTGGAAGTTAATACAGCAGCCTGACAGGCCATGTGTGCAAGGCTGACTGAACAAATATCAGAGCACAGTAATGCATTAACAGTAATGTTGTACCCTGTGCACACTGTCACTGTCTGTTGGCACCTACGTCATATCAGACTAGAACTTTGCTTCATGGTACTTACTCATGTTGGTCTCTCCTGACCAGATCCTTACTTGTGTTGTATCGGCTCTCAGATGTACGTTATGTTGTATAGACGCGTCTGCTAAGTAAAATAATAAACTGTATAAATTATAATATTAAAAGAGGAAACAAGGACTTTTACTGACACAGAGAACCATTAGGAGACTGTTACAAACGGCTGAACAAAGCTTCAGTACAACATTAAGAATACATTTGTTGTATTTGTTTGTTTGTGTTG
>JAJHUR010118874.1:0-12360 GCA_027495735.1 Lutjanus campechanus
AATAGTCACATAAAGACAATAACAAAATCAGCCTACTACCACCTTAAAAACATAGCAAGAATTAAAGGATTTCTGTCTAAAGAAGATGCAGAAAAACTTGTCCATGCTTTCATTTTCAGCAGGCTGGACTATTGTAATGGTATCTTCACAGGTCTGAGTAAAAAATCAATCAGACAACTGCAGCTCGTCCAGAACGCTGCTGCCAGAGTCCTCACCAACACCAAGAAAGTAGAGCACATTACACCAGTGCTGAAGTCACTGCACTGGCTTCCTGTGTGTCAAAGGATAGACTTTAAAATCTTGTTACTTGTCTATAAAGCACTGAATGGTCTTGGGCCTAAATACATCTCTGATTTACTTGTACGTTATGAAGCACCCAGACCCCTCAGATCATCTGGAACAGGTTTACTCAGTGTTCCCAGGATCAAAACCAAACAAGGTGAAGCAGCCTTTAGTTTCTCTGCCCCCCACTTGTGGAACAAACTTCCAGAATACCTGAGATCAGCTGAAACAGTCAGCTCATTTAAATCAGGGCTAAAAACACTACTGTTTACTGCAGCCTACCAGTGAAGTAGATATGTGACTTATTGTTAGAATAATCTGTAGCTTTTGTTTTTATATCTGTCATCTGTTGCTTTATGTTTGCTTTCTAAATCGATTTCTGTAATGTTTTAACTATATACTGTCTTGCTTTTTGCTTTGTTTTTAATGATCTGCAATTTCTATGTTTTATTTTAATGTATTTCTAAGTTCTTGTAAAGTACTTGAATTGCCTTGTGTATGAATGGTGCTATACAAATAAAATTGCCTTGCCTTGCCTTGCCTAGTATCAGAATTGAACTCTTATCGCATACCAACCAGGCAAAAGAAAAGGAAATCAGCTGTGGTTCAACACAAGATGAAAGATGCGAGATGTGTGTGAGCCACGACAAAATAAACAAAGTGAACTCACTTATACTCCATTTAAACAGAAAAATCACCTCCTGAATTCAAGTTTCTCCATTTAACCAAACTAAGACAAGCTTTAATTGCCTTGTCAGCTCTGTAAAACATGCTTCATTTAAACTTGATAGACAGAAACAAAATGAATCTCAACAAAACAGTCTTGGTCTTTTACAAAAGACAATCAACAACTCTGGTTTGGTGGAAATGAACCCTTAATTCACTGCGCCAGATTTGAAAATAGTCTGACTCTACAAGGTTTTTTCCTTTTAATTGTACTACGGCTCAGTGGGTGTGTGCTGTGCCACTGAGTACTGTCACTCCACAGACCATTAAATTAGCAGAATAAAATGCCAAAATTGCCCCCAAAAATCAACTGCTAATGGATTCAGCCAATAACCCAACCGTATGGCTATTGTAGAAAGAGTGTGCATGTACGTGTTGGCCAGTCTGGTCCTATTTGTTAATGCTAACTTATCAAGTAACACTTGTGGTCCTGGATGGTAAGTGGTCATACATAATTTGAAGAGCTTGTATTTTCATCAGCCATTGATATGAAACAAGCCAATAAAACTTGCTAGCTGGTGTTAGCTAACACTTGTTGCCACATTGTTTTGCCTGCACCTGAACTCCACCAGCAAAATAATGGAGCAGTGATTATACTGATGTCCAATGCTGGTAAGTGGTTCGACATCCTGCAAGTATGTGGACACAGAAACCTCACCCGCTCTGGGGACATCTCTGAATTAATTAATCTGCTGCTAGAACACTCTCCACTCTTCTGGGATGCCGATTTTGGAACCTGAATGCAGGGATGGATTTACTCCCATCAAGCCTCAAGAGCATTAGTGATATCGACCACCATTGTTGGTTATTGTTGGCTCCATGTTCAGCTAACCAAACTGGGAAATTTTTTCTTTGTAACTAGTAGTAGTCTAGTTGTAAGGGTCTTCTCAAAATTTGCCACAAAGTTGGAGGCACAAAAAGATTTTCTTAATTGGAATGAAGGGGCCTGGACCAAACCACAAAAAACAGCCATAGACTTCACTATTATTTACTTGACAGCTGGGTCTATTCGGTCTGTAAAATGTGGTTGTGTTATGCTGTATATATATATACTTATAAACTCTCAATTTGTCCATGTAAACTATAGTTATTGGTTATTGTTCTATGGGTATTGTTTTGCTTGAACTATGAACCATTACATAAACATGATGTAATCAATTTTCTTCCTATATGTACACTGTACACACCATGCCCCTTGTTATATAAGACGTTTACCTAAGAAAAAAATCTAAATGTCACCCTCTCAATCAAAAACAGTTCAGTCTGTACTCTGCTTTTTCTTCAGTTACAACATTACAGCACATACTTGAATTTGAACATCCAATATGATCAGTGGCTCTGGTCAGATGTCAACTGCTGTTTGTGAGGTCAAGACTGAACGTCTGAAGCCAACCTTGGCATGAAGTCCAAACCCATTATTATTTCCAAGTCATCAAACACTGACGTTTTCTCATGCCTCTTCGCAGCTCAGACAGAAGGTAACAATTTATGGTTGTATGTGTGGCATCAGGCTTTTAATCGACACATACAGCTATATGAGAGGCAGCGGGCTTTCAGTGTAGTACAAAAGAGTGAGACGTCGCGTCTGGAGGAGGTGGGGTGGATGGAAGACCAGGGTTTCTGTCTCATGTGAAACCAGTGTTATTAAAAGTTTTAAGCTGCATAACGTTGCATCAGGTGACTTGCGCAATGTAACTTTTGTCTCATGACTTACTTTACAGACATCACGTGACTTAATATAACATTTTAAGGCAAAACACGATCTTTTCCTAAACCTAACCAAGAAGTTTTGTTTCCTAAACCTACCCAAAGTGTGACAGTTTCACAACATTACCAGGTGTAATAAATAATACTTGTGCATTAATATAAAAGTGTGTTTACACTACCGACAACAAAGCATCAGGCTACAAGTAATTTTCAATGGAAGCCACTGACACAAAGCCAGAAAGTGATGACCGTCACTTCAGGCTTGTCGGGTGTGAGGTGCTACAAATCAAAGTTGAGCTGGCCTCAAGTTTTGTCAGTGCTCCAAGGACATGGTCAACCAGTTTTTATGGGTGTTTTTTTTTTTGCCATGTCTGCTTCCTGTCTTTTCACAGTACCTGTGCCATAAACAATGAAACAAACTTTCCTTTAGCCTGTTTCCAGTTTAATGTAACTCTGTCTTTTTTTCTTACCACAACATCAACAAGAACTAAAAAAAAAAAAAAAAAAAAAAAAAAAATGCAGTTTGGGGATCCATCCACAACCAAAACTAAGCAACATTCACTCGCGACTTTGCAACAGTGTAGCTGGCCATGTTTGCCCATGTTGTTGCTATATCACTAGTAGCGTGAACATATGTTAAAATGCAGAGGGATTTGACAAAGCAGGGATCAGAACATGTGGGAAGTCTATAACATGCTGAGAAAGAACAGGAAAATTGTCAAACAAGATATGCTGATAAAGATTATGCAATATGATCTAATGTTTCAATGGATATTAAACTGACCTTGTCTGATTGATTTCTCAAAACATTTGCAACTAATAACTGTAACCTCATGTGCTGACATTTATTGAATTTAAAAGGTACACCAGGCCTTATCACCGAGATTATGCACCAACTTCGTAACATACAAGTGACTGCACCAGCTCTAGACAGGTATAAAAGATTCAGTAATCTACTGGACTACCAAGACTAAGAGGCTGCATCCACTGAGTTTAAGAATGCGGGAGCCCTCATAAATAATAGCTGTCCAACAGTCAATGGATCTTCATGCAGGCTGACTTGAGAAGGAGATAGTCTCTGCTTCTTATCCCTTTATCTCAGCTGCACAGCCCGAGAAAACAGACCACAAGAAACACTTGGTTCATGGCTGTTTTTTTTGTAAATAAATTAATTACTCTTCACGGCACTGCAGGCCTGCAAACTGTTTGATCGAGAGAGAGCGTGATCCCGCTCTCTGAGGAATCAAACAGTTTTTTGTTTGTGTGTACGTGTTATGTTAATTGATTTAGTTGTTCTGATGGAAAGGGTGGGAGGGTATCTGCAATTCCCCACACAGCTAATGCCAAACCTGGGTTTCCATCAACGATATTGCTCATATTTGAACAATACTAACAAGTCAAGCAGGAGCGAAATCTGCATGTACTTACATAACATACAAACATACACACTGACTTTATTCATGCACACATGTTCATGAATTTAAAAACACCACAAAGTCCCACTGAGTCTCGGTTTCAAACTCTCTTTGTTCTTGCTCCCACTCTTTAATTTCTCATGCATGTGCTCTCCCACTCACGGAATGCAACACATGCAAACACTGAATAAACATGCACACATTAAATCATTAATATCATATTCCTATATCCCATTCATAAATTATTAGCTTTCAGAGCCCTTTAAACCACCTCATGAAGCCCATTTGACCAGCATGAGGTGTACTTTGTTATCGTTTTATTGAATATCACGTCTAGTGAGCTCAATCACTGAAAATCCATGAAGAGTTTCCATGGCAATGCAAATTTTTGTCAGGGACATTTAGCCATGCTCTCGCACTATATGTGCAAAGGGCAGACAGGAGTCAGATTATATGCAATAATACAATAAAATAAATAATTGATTCCTGGCTCTTGGGTGAGAGAAAGAAGAGGTTGCCAGGACAACCAGTAAAGCACTGTGCTCCTTCACACATACACACATACACACAGACACACACACACACACAAACACAGAGAGAGTCTATGATAAGGCTGTCTAATTTGCCCTGACCCCTCTGTCTCTGGACGCTGCCTCCACATGGACAGCCTTTAATTGTTTAACTTAAAGGTTCCCTTTCCATCTCATGTGGACAGACACACACACACACACACACCATAAATATATACAGCGAGGAAGACACGACTGGGAACACTTTTAGGGGTTGTGCATTATACATTTCATTGTCATAACCATGTAATAACACTTATATATAACAATTATGTCATTTTTAATGCAAACTTGACATTGTTTGAGTGGTCTTTGTTAGACAAAAGACAAAAATGTCATGACATTACCCAAGACAACATGCATTATCAAACTTAAAAAATGGTTTTGATTTATGCATTATACATTACTTTTTACTGTCACTTGTGGTTGTTGTTTGCACTGGCCATCATGAGAGCATTTTAAGTCTCATGAATATTGTCCTTAGCCTTGAGTAAAGCGGTACATTTTGGACTTATCATAAAGATGTTGTTAACTTTTCTCATTGTCAAATTCTTTTATAATGACGTCATGAATAATTTCCTGGACTTCAACTACAGTGCTACCATTTGGACTTGTTATAAAGATGTCGTTACATGTTATAAGGCCAGTTTGACAACAAAGCTGCTATAATATCAAGGGGACTTAGCTTACAGAGTTAACTGAAGTACAGATAGCAGTTAACAAGTTTACTTGTTGCTAAAGTAGGCTGTAATCTGTAGCTGACATTTGCTAGTTAGCTTGGTTAGCCGTGGAGCTGATTGCCTAATTACCTGATAGGAGCCAAACAAGAAGGAAAACCACCTTGACAGAACACAATGATTTGCAAATCATTTTCAACATATATTCAATTGAATACAGTACAAATACATGATATTTAATGTCCAAACTGATTAACTTTATTGTTTTTTTTGTAAATATACACTCTGTCTGAAATGAACGTGCCTACAACATGTTCCAAAAAAGCTGGCACAGGGGTAACAAAAGACAGGACAGGAAAGTAGAAAGCTCAAAAAACTCAAAAAATTGGGTATAAAAGGGCCATCCTCCAAAGGTTCAGTCATTCACAAGCCATTGTGAAAGTCTGCATGGGCAAATAGTCCAACAGTTTAAGAACAACATTTCTCAATGCACAATTAATTGGAATTTAGGGATTTTGCCATCTACAACCCAAAACACCATTAAAAGATGCAGAAATTCCAGAAAATTCTCTGCACATAAGGGGCAAAGCTGAAAACAAAGATTGAATGCCCATGACCAGCAATCCCTCAGGCAGCACTGCATTAAAACGGGCGGAATTCTTTAAAAACTATTACTACATGGCAGGAACACGTTGCCAGTAAACAGTTTGTTGCTGCGTCTACAAATAGGCTACAAGTTAAGACTGTACCATGCAACATCTGGAAACACCACTGACTTCTCTGTGCCTGAGCTCATCTGAGATGCACTGACGCAAAGTGGAAAAGTGTGCTGTGGTCTGACAGAGTGAGTCCACACTGCAGATTGTGTTCAGAAATGTCCCTGTTTATTTCAGCAAGACAAAGCCAAGACAGATTCTGCATGTGTTACAACAGTGTGGTTTCACAGTAAAAGAGTTCAGGCACTAGACTGACCTGCCTGCAGTCCAGACCTGTCTCCCACTGAAAATATGTGGTGCATTATGAAGCACAAATACACCCACAGGGACCCCGATGTGTTCAGCAACTGAAGTTGTGCATCAGGCAAGGATTGGAAAGAATATTCGCTTTCAAAACTTCAACAATTGGTGTCTTCAGTTCCCAAACACTTACTGAGTGTTGTTAAAAGAAAGGTGATGTATCACAGTGGTAAACATGCCGCCATTCCAACTTTTTTGGAACGTGTTGCAGGCATCAAATCAACAAAGAAACAATAAGGTTTATCAGTCTGAACATTAGAGATCTTGTCTTTGTATTGTATTCAAGTGAATATATGTTGAAAAGAATTTGCAAAACATTGCATTCAGTTTTTTGTTTGTTTGTTTGTTTGTTTTACACAGCGTCCCAGCTTTTTTGGAAGTGGGGTTGTATATTTCCTGCGAAACAGGCAACCGTGTTACTCACACACCCTGTATGTATGTCGGAGATGTAAAAAGATGCCTATTCTTTGTACTGTCTTGTTTTATCTGCTAAACATTTCCATCACCAGCAGGAGCTTTTCCAAAAGGCCTACGCGGTCTGGACTCACAGTGCCATCAGTGTATGATATGTTGGTAAGCATTTTAATCACAGATCTCATATTTTCATAATTACAGGGTAATTAGCTGGCAGCAGAATACAGTGTGTGAAATTATGGGCTGTTAAACTGCAAAGTGGATGGAAGCTGGGCACTGCTATCTGTCATTTTTGAGGGTTTATTTTTATAAAGATTTGACTGAATCCACTAGTTTCGGCAGTAGTGTAGATATTCACTCTGGATCAATGATAAGTGTATTGGCACAGGCACAAAAAAAAACACGCTAAATGTATTATAGTTGTTTAAGGAAGGGGATTTGGGGGATTTAAACCGCAGCGAATGAATAACAAAATCTGATTAGGAAGTTTAGATTAATATAGCTCCCTGCCTTTGGGCCAACACACACACACACATGCTGCGAGTACGGGGACTGAAGAGTCACAGTCGCAGTTATTCTTGGAGTGCAGTAATTCTCACGTCATCTTCAGAATGCACTGATGTTGGCGAATAGACTGTTATTAATTAGTGAGCTTAAAGAAAATCTCAAAAAACATCTTGAGGAGTTGTCAGAGATAGGCTTTTGTCTTGCAGTGAATACTCTGACTTTGATCTGATGGGTTGAAAACATATTGAAAGGATACAGCTGACTGGCCCTATACAGAGCAACAATTCCTCCATTCACATATTCCTCTGATTAAAAAGCCCTCCTCAAAGCTCCAGGTTCCTTTGATGCTTTTTTTTTAACAAAAAAAAAACAAACCCTTAGGTGTGGCTGAATGATGCAATGTTGAGCAGCCTGCTCCTGTCAGACGAAAACAGATGGGGAAAACAGGCTTTAATTCAGAGAAAAGCAGACAGGGACCTTACACATATCCCTATGTATGCAGGGGGTTGAGATGGCTCAGCCTCTGGAGTATTTCTCGTTCTTTCTCTCTGTCTCTATCTTCCTATCTCCTGCCGTTGCTCCATTCATTAATCAGCCCTTTATTAAACAAAAGCAGCTTCCAGCGCTGCCTAAAAGGTGCATAGATAATCTTGACATGAAGACAGAGTATTTACCCTCCTTACCCTCTACCTCTGCGCAGCATTCTGCATGGTAATGGGGGGAAAAGCTCTTGCGGTGTATAAAGACTGATTGAAAATACCAACCTTTGTAAATATTACATACAATTCTGTTTAATGGTCTTTGAGCTATTGTGCCTCAGAAAAGCCAAACATCTGCTGCCAAGTACAGTCTGTGCGGGTAGAGATGACGTGCACGGACAAAATGAATGGTGAGGTGAATTATCCGCAGCGGAGAGAGTCTGGAATTTAATTACCACCGTTCGACACTGACGTTTTTAAGGACACGGGCAATTTCGAGGACCATTGTCTAACTACTCACAGGAAAAGCGATACAGCCGAGTCGGGCAATCAAACATCCCACAGCAGAGAAAACTGGGCCAGGATGTACTTTCTTTGAACAACAGACAATTTAGAAGTTATAGTTTACTAGTCTGTGGCAGAAGCAAAGGCACTCGGAGGGGAAGAAAGAACAGTGTGTAAAGGTTCCATGTGTATAACAATGACAATGAGGCGTCGAGCTGGAAAGGAGCCCTTAATAGGTACCTGCCTGCCCTGGGGACCACACTCGCCTCTTATTGGTCATCCATTCACAAGACAGCGGTGCATTCTCCTCACCGCCAATCAGCCAATTACAGGCTCCATAACAGGAGGCCTGCTGGCAGCAAGGCAGTCTTTACAAGCCCGGCATCTCAGGCAGGGGAGACGACCCTGTCACAGAATCATAACTATGATGAATACGGCCGTCGGTTTATGGCAACGCCACTGTTTCTGGTAATGTGAGGTAGGCGTGAAATGGCCATTCACAGAGACTAGACAGCGTGACCCTGTTTGAGGCTTCGGAAAACGATGTAAAATACTGTAAGATGATGAGAAGGGCAGGGAAGAGAAGTGTTAATCCAGACGCGGTGAACATTTATTAGTGTTAGAGGGAAGGGGCAGCGCTAATGTTGCTTCTCACCGGCTGTTAATGAAGCCAGTTATGAGGAAGACGCTAGTTTGGAGTTGAGCAGAGGGGCAGGGGGAGGCGATATTTTGCTACCGCTGCTTTGATATTCAGTTCTTTTATAGAGTAGTGGCAGTCCATTTTACCCTGCAATTATTAATGTGTCCATTTCAACGAGGTCTAAGCAGATTCTGATCAGCGTGAGCTGCCCGCCTGTCTGGCTTGAGTCCATGTCGCTTTGATTGCTGCTGAGCACCAATGACTCTGCGGCACATTATCTACCCCGCCAATGATGCTGATCACTTAGTGACTCCATGCATTTTAATGTCTGAATTGCAGCCGATCCTGACATTACAGCATTTAGGTGATGACTGAGAGTGCTGATAATGTTTGTGTGCAAATGTGCCAGCCTGTTTGATGCTCGGAGCTCTCATGTTTGATCTATACTCGGTGTCACTGTGTACATCAACTAGACCTGAGTGGGACATGTGGTTCTGCACACAGATGTGGACTCAAAAGCAGGATTCAGAGGCAGCAATCCATCGTTTACTGGGTAAGAATTTCAAAGCAGAGTTCAGCATCAAGTAATCAGTTCGTGAGGGCAAAGAAAGCAGGAACAGGGTCAGGAAGGTGGAACCGGAGATATAGGCGCATGTTTGAGCACCGGATCATTTTAGGAACATTTGTAGTTGTTTGCATTACTCTTGCAAGTGTTTCTTCACCACAAACAACCAGAGCTAATGAGCAACAGCCAAGGAGCGCCGACCGGCAGGCACCGGCTGCTTGTGTGTTTGAGACAGCCTTCGATTACACTCACCAGAGAAGCCGGTTCTCTCTGTATGTACCACGTAAACTCTGAGCTCTCCTCCTGCCAGTTAACAAGTCCACATCAGAGCAAATCCAGCGTTTCTTCCTCCAGAGGCTCCAGTCTTCCCCCGGCTCTCTTCTCCACAGCTCCCTGGCATTCAGCAGCTGTCTTTTGGCCTGGGCCGTCTGCTCCACCCGGTTCTCTCCAACAACACTTGGCAAAAGCCCTGCGATAGACACACAGTTTTTGCTCAAGGTGAAAATGTTCAACTCTGAATTTTGCATGCTTGTGTTAAATGGTGCAAATTTCACGTTTATTTCAGTTTTTATTTTGTAATTTATTACATATGAGTAGGAATGGCTACAACACACTGACAGCATCTATAGGGCAGGAGGAGAATGGGAGGTATCTGAATTGACAGGACAGATTAATGACGAGAAAAAAAGTGTTTTCCAAAGTGGCATTTTCCAATGCCTTTCTGTGTCATTTCACTTTTGCCTCCAGCACAACCCTAAATTCCACAAGGTGTGGATTGTAAAAAATACTGTCAATATTTCATGAGGATCATAGAGTTGACTGCATAGCAACACGCAGACTCATTGGGCCTCATCTACATGGTATTAGCTTGAGAGGGGCTATAGAGTCCAGACTTGGTTACAGTTTGCATGCACTTCAGAGGGTTAGAAGGTTGTTTTTTTAAATATAACTGAAAAAAATAAATCATGTAAAGACAAAACATGGTTTTGGTATCATGTGTCCACATGATTAGAAAAATCTAATTTTCCCAGAGAAAGCTGATTCTGTTATAACAGGGTTTCTGTTTGGCTTCATATGTATCGATGTATCTTTTCCATCCTTTCATTCAATGAGAAAGTTAAGGGTAATCAAAGCATGTGGGGACCGCCTGTTGTTCACCTACTAACCACTCAAATCACTGAAGAAAATCCATCCTCAAGTCATCATTTGTACTGGAGACGGATGCGGACAAAATCCCTGCCTTTATATTTATGAGCCAGACGCAACACATCCCAGTGGTAGACTGGTCTTTCCAAAATTGACAGGATAAATATTCTTAATAAGTGTGCTTGTCTAAGCTGGAAGATGATGCTTTGATTCGTCAGACAGCTCTCTGCTCTAAGCTATAGAAATTTCTGAGCAACAACAGCTCTCACACAGAGAATAACAATAATGACTGTATTTGTTATTTTCCACTTTAGCGCCAACAACAGGAAAGTGTTAACTATCATTATGATCTGAATTTATTATATTTTACGTGTTCAAAGTGACACATCACAGCAAATTTGTTTCATAATGGCTACACAGTATGTTGAAAAGATTTGCTGAACGGTAATTACTATATAATTACTGTAATTATTGTTTGACTGTTTTATTTCTTGCTGTATGTTCAAAGTTGGGTGTACAGAGCTAGCTTTGTGATGCACCCACTCACTGGCCTTCTGTTTCTCTTTTCTGAAGTTTTCTCAAACAAGAATTACTAAATCACAATCATTTTTAAAAGATAAACATTATGCCAAGTGCAAAATTGTAACAGTAAAAATTATGTATGTAGCTAAAAAAAAAGTAAATTCCTAAATGGGATGTTGTATAAAATGTAAATAAAAACAAAATGCAATCATTTGCAAGGCCTTTTCAACCTATATTCAACTGAAAACAGTATAAAGACAAGATACTGGAACATTCAAAAAGTTCATTTGCATCAGGTGACAGTATCATGACTGGGTATTAACGGAGCATCCTCGAGAGGCTCAGTTCTTCACTAGCACAGATGGGGCAAGGTTCACCACTTTGTGGAAAACTGTGTGGGCAAATAGTCCAACATTTAAGAGCATTTCTCAACACAAAACTGCAAGGAGTTTTGGGGATTTCAGCATCTTCAAAAATATTGAAAAAAGATCTCTGCACACCTGTGACGGGTGCGTCGGGGGGAGATTTAACTCAAAGACCACTAGAGAAACACGGGAGACAGTGTGCGGAAGTTTCTCTAATGGTCTTTGGGATTTCAGCATCTATAATGTATGATCTCTGCACGTAAGGGGCATGGCCGAAAAGCAATGGTGAATGCCCGTGGCCTTTGACCCCTCAGGTGGTACTTTATTAAAAACTGTATTAAAAACCTGCATATTTACATAAAAGATATTACATAGACTCCACCGTTTTGGAAAACCCCTGTTAGTAAGCAAAGTTTGTCCCTGCATCTACAAATGCAAGTCAAGATTGAAAGTGAAAGCCATATATCAACAAGAACCATCTTAGTAACCAGCATCAACTTCAAAAGACAGCATCTGTGATAGAATGGGGTTTTGTTAATACCCATGGCATCATGGGAAACTGTCACATTTGTGAAGGCACCGTTAATGCTGAAAGGTGCATACAGGTTTTGGAGCAACAAACGCTGCCATCTGGATGACGTCTTTCTCAGAGACATCCCTATTTATTTCAGCAAAACATCGCCAAGACACATTCTGCATCTGTGATGTGATGACAGCTTGGCTTCATAGTTAAAGAGTTCAGGTACTGGACTGACCAGCCTGCAATCCAGACCTGTCTCCCATTGAAAATATGTGGTGCATTACAAAGCGTAAAAACACGACAATG
>JAJHUR010118876.1:0-13262 GCA_027495735.1 Lutjanus campechanus
AACAAAGATCTAAAAAGACCAACACAAATATCAAACTTATTTGTATTTTAGCATCTCTTCTTTGCAGCTGTGCGCCTCCACCAACCGGTCAAGTTACGGTTTACACCCACATCTGTCCGGGAACTTATAATAAAAAGTGTCTTAACTAAAGCTTCTTTAACAGTGGACAAAAAACCAACTAACATCTACCAACATCTGGCTTTTGTCTTTGTCAAGAATCCTAATATCAATGGTAGAAAACATCGAGAACCTTGATATGAATGCTAAAAACTGTGAGGGATCATGATATCAACACTAAAAATGGTAGCAAAAAAACAATATCAGGACTATAAAATTGTACAGAACACCAATATAGGTAAGAATAAGAATAAGAATTGTAAAGATCCCCAACATCAACATTCCAAAATAGTCAAGAATCCAAATAAACACTAAAAATCGGAAGCGGTTCAATCGGTTCAGTCAGCATTGACTTCCGGATCAAATGACTCTGCAGTTGTCATGGATATTGATCATATTTGTCTCTGATTGGCAGTGATGGAAACACGACACCATGGTGAACATGTTAAATTGTGCCCCTTTAATGTTGGCATTTAAAAAAAAAGACTAATTTTGGTATAAAAGCAAGTTTGTGCAAAGTTTGAGGAAATTCTCTTCAGGTGTTCCTGAGATATGTTGTTCATGAGAACGGAGAATTTAACCTTTGACCACCAAATTCTTCTCAGTTCTCTGCACCAAGTTTGAAGAAATTCCTTCAAGGTGATCTTGAGGTATCACGTTCACAAGAACGGAACATCTGGACAGATGGACGTACAACCTGAGAACACAATGCCTCCGGTCACGGTGGCTACTTCTTGGTGAAAAAAATGTTCAACCCTACAGAACTTTAAATTCTGGTCAAGATCCAAAAGTTTCCAAAAATACCAAACACTGGAATATTTTCAGAGTTCTCATGTCAGAGTTTTTGACGTCTGTCCACATACTTTTGGCCATGTAGTCTGTTTGATTTGATTTTCTCTCTTGGAATAAAGAAAGTTTTTGGACGTTTTCATCAGCCACGATCACTCAACCATCCGTCCGTCCGTCCGTCCGTCCGTCCGTCCGTCCGTCCGTCCGTCCGTCCGTGTAGCTGTGGCGAGGTGGTCCTGTTGGTTACTTATCAGCCTTGGACAGGCGACGTGCTAATAACCTCCATGCATCAGTTGGCTGAAGGTGAGCGTGCGGCGGCTGGCATTAACAAAACGAGGCGGCAGCGGCGAGGTTGCAGCACTGATGGGCCTCCTCTGCTCGCCGTGCCACGAGCGGCGTGTTGTTAGCATGCTGTTTGTGCAATTTAGGTACTTAAAAGACTGCGAGGGTTCAAAGACTGATTGCACCGTCGAGTAATCACCCACCTCCAATGCACGCCTGATTTATCACCCCCTCGCTTAATAGCACTGCTTAACACACAGGTTTGTCCAGATTAAGTAATTACCTTAAAGCAAAAGTTTATTATCTGCTCCGACGGGCCTGTGATAAAGGCTCGCTGTCGAGAGGAGCCAAAGAAAGGCCTTGTAGCCGGTGAATGAGAGCGATAATTAAAATACAATGAATTAAATTGTCGCTTCTGGGGCTGTCACCGTGCTCCCCAGCTAACATCCATATTACCCCGCTGGCACCCTCGCTAGGGGGGCGCCTGGGATTATGCCTCGCCCCGGACTCGCCGAGCAGCTGAATGGGAAATTACTCCAACGGGCCATCTGTAAATTAAACAAAGACCTAGTTCTTCTCCACAACCAGGAGGGAGGAGGAGAGGGGAACCTGAGCGGAGAACAACACCTGAGTTTTACACATCACTGTAAAAAACATCATACAGGAAGTTAGTGGAATCAACTAATCTTTGCTCGTTAACTTAAATATACCAGTTTTATTCATTCAAATTAATGAAACTTATCAGCATATTAGCTTAAACTTCCCTGCATGCCAGAGTTCAAACTCTTCTCTCAATGACAAGTTTTAGCATCGATATCAGGGTTCTTCATATCTTGGAGTGTTAATATTTTGGTTTTTGTGATTTGTAAAGTTGATTTTAGGGTTCTTTACGATGCTTATCATTAAAATCAAGATTCTTGATGATTTTTAGTATTGATATTGGGGTTCTTTATGATTTCTAGTGTTAATATCGGGGTTATTTGTGATTTTTAAAGTTGATTTTACAGTGTTTATCATTGAAATCAGGATTCTTGATATTTTCAAGTGTTGATATCGGGGTTCTCTACAATTTCTAGAGTTGATATTTGGATTATTGTCTATTTTTAGCACTGGTATTGAGGTTCTTGATACTTTGCAGTGATGATATTGGGGTTCTTTAGGATGTTTAGTATTGATATTGGTAAATTGCTCCAATGGAACATCTGTAAATTAAACAGAGCCCTATTACCAGTTAACAACAACTCAACTTGTCCTTTCAGATTCAGTCAACTTAAAGTTTTTTAAGTTAAAACAAACAGTTTATTTTTACAGTGATGGGTTCTCTCAGGTTCTTGTGATGTCTTAATGAGGCGGAGGCCCCTGCAGATACACATGTTGGAGGAGAGGAGGGAACACAGGGGAATCTTTTGAGTGATGCGCCTCTCCGTCGTCGCGGTGATGAATGCGTCGCAGGTGGAAGCAGAAGACGTCTTTTTCCTGCTTCACCTCAACAATCCCCCCCGATCGTCCCCGAGGACGCCCGGACCTCCGGCTCGATCTACCAGAATAGATCGAGGAGCGTGCAGTCGCGTCAGCACTCGGCAGCCTCCCGTGTCGATAAACGCTCCGCTGCACGCCCGACACAACCTGCTGAAGCAGAAATGTCTCTATTTTTTGACCCAGCTGCTGCTCAGCTTTATTTTTCCTGTTGGCCGTCTTTGTTTGACATTTTGCTGCGGTGCGAGATGGAGAGCAGACCCTGGACTGACTCCCTCAGTCCTCTAAAGGGGGCTCGGACCTCTTCAGCTCAGATAAATGTTTTCAAACTGACACACGGAGAAGCTCAGGTTCAAATCTGTGACCCAGGAGGGAGAACTGAGAGAATCTGTGACCCAGGAGGGAGAACTGAGAGGATGAGGAATGAATTCTCCTCAAGAACAGCTCTGGAGGTGGAGGAGCCGCAACGTCACTTTATCAGTGTTAACTAAGAAAATCTGGTTTTCTGAATGAAACTTTACAATAAATCTCTGTGTTTTTATGAGGTTAAGTCGGGTTACAAGTTGTTTACTCTGTTTTCAATCGATCATTGCTAAAATTAACAATCAATTCATTGATTAATCAGACTTACAATATCTTAAAAATGTTGCATTTACCAACCAACCCCTCAATCACAGTTTGATTTCCACGGCAACATGTTCCACGTTCTCTAACAGCACACTCTTTGAAATAAAGGTGCTGACTAGAACCATATAGGGCTCTTCAGCTGGAGAACCATTTCCTGTGAGAACTTTTTTATAAAAGTTCTCCCTTTCAGAGAGTTCTACATAGAACCTAACATAAAGGGTTACACCTAGAAGCATCTGTGAAAGGTTCTACCTTTACCCTTTTATAGTGCAGTGGTTTCATTTAGAACCCTCCCTGGAGGTTCTGACCAGAACCTTTCTTCTTTTCTAAGGGTGCTAACAAGAATTCAACCTGGAGGTTCTACCGAGAATAGTTTTATATTCCAAAGGTTTTTATCTAGAACCAAACTGGGGGTTGATTTTTAGTGTTGATATTGAGGTTCTTGTTGATTTTCAGTGTTGATATTGAGGTTCTTATTGATTGTTAGTGTTGATATTGGGGTTCTTGTTGATTGCTAGTGTTGATATTGAGGTTCTTGTTGATTCTCAGTGTTGATATTGAGGTTCTTATTGATTGTTAGCGTTGATATTGGGGTTCTTGTTGATTCTCAGTTGATATTGAGGTTCTTGTTGATTCTCAGTTGATATTGGGGTTCTTATTGATTGCTGCGTTGATATTGGGGTTCTTGTTGATTGTTAGTGTTGATATTGAGGTTCTTATTGATTGTTAGCGTTGATATTGGGGTTCTTGTTGATTCTCAGTTGATATTGAGGTTCTTGTTGATTCTCAGTGTTGATTTTGGGGTTCTTGTTGATTTTTAGTGTTGATATTGAGGTTCTTGTTGATTCTTAGCGTTGATATTGGGGTTCTTGTTGATTGTTAGTGTTGATATTGGGGTTCTTATTGATTGTTAGCGTTGATATTGGGGTTCTTGTTGATTGTTAGTGTTGATATTGAGGTTCTTATTGATTGTTAGCGTTGATATTGGGGTTCTTGTTGATTCTCAGTTGATATTGGGGTTCTTGTTGATTGTTAGCGTTGATATTGGGGTTCTTGTTGATTCTCAGTTGATATTGGGGTTCTTGTTGATTGTTAGTGTTGATATTGGGGTTCTTGTTGATTCTCAGTTGATATTGGGGTTCTTGTTGATTCTCAGTGTTGATATTGGGGTTATTGTTGATTCTCAGTGTTGATATTGAGGTTCTTGTTGATTCTCAGTTGATATTGTGGTTCTTGTTGATTCTCAGTGTTGATATTGAGGTTCTTGTTGATTCTCAGTTGATATTGAGGTTCTTGTTGATTTTCAGTGTTGATATTGAGGTTCTTATTGATTGTTAGCGTTGATATTGGGGTTCTTGTTGATTCTCAGTGTTGATATTGGGGTTCTTATTGATTGTTAGCGTTGATATTGGGGTTCTTGTTGATTCTCAGTGTTGATATTGGGGTTCTTGTTGATTCTCAGTGTTGATATTGAGGTTCTTGATGCTGTTCTTGATGTTTTAACATTGACAATAGGGAATCAGTCTTGAACTATGGTTACGTTTGACACCCTCACTGCAGAGGGAACGTCATGTGACCGCTCTGTCCCTTTGTCACCTCGGTCGTGACCTTTTGTCTTCAGACTGTGGACTCAGCTCCTGCCTCCACACAAAACCTCTTCACACACACTTGAGAACGACCTCCCCTCAACAATACTCTGAATCGTCTCTGTTCTCCGCTGAAGAGACGCATGTGGGAGACGGATTGAGAGGAAACAATAGAGAAAAAAAGACAAACCTAAAGGGAATTGACTTTCTAATCCTGATTAACACTTTCTCACTGCTCAGGGCAGGTCAGGATGCTTGAATTTGTCACATTTTGTGAATTTATTCAGCAGTTTTTGGTCCTGCTGTGGAAAAAGAGACTCTTTATTGCAAGATGAATCAGCTCTCTTGTTCATTAAAGTCAGAATTCAAGCTTCAGAGGATGACGAAACGTCCAACTCTGATGTCTTTTCATCTGAGGATCATTTTCTTTGTGCTCTTGAACGCCACAGACGGGGAATTACAGCATCACTTTGGAGCTGAAATTACAAGACCCGGACTCTGATTTGTTTTGACGTCCCTCGCTGACAGAACCTCTGCCCCGACGCGATGACACGTTACAAAAACTCTCCCATAAACAAGCTGGCCGGGAACTCGCTGGAGTTTAGTTTACGGGGCCCCGGCTGGCTTGTAATCGAGGCCGAGTGAAACCGAAGCGTTTCATAAACACAAACTTTGCCACTGAGGTTGAAAAAGAAGAGTGTAGGTGTGATTACAGCCTGAGACAGAGGCACCAGACACTCTGGATTCATGGTTTGATGTAGATACACGAGTGCAGACCTCCGCCCGGCAACAGACGACCAGGTGAAGCACCTACTGCAATGCCACCAAAACTATCAGATGCAAAGTTTTTTTGTATTGTTCAGTCACAGTTTTCTTCAAGACGCATACAATAATATAACAAAGCAACTAATTACAACTACTCAAGTTACTGTAGTTTTGGGGGGTAACTGTACTTTTAATGAGTAGATTTTCAAGTCCATACTTAAGCATGTGCTACAAGATGAAATCTACTTAGTTACTTGTAAAATCTGTAGTATTGAGGCGGAGGAGGCCTGGAGGATGAGCGGCGGCGGCGTCCTCCCTCCTCCCAGGCCACCTCTGACCTGCACGATTCAGCTGCTGAGCAGGGACGGCGATGGGCCACAAAGGCCGACAAACAGCGCAGCGTGTGATGATAAAGTGCTGAGCTGGGGAGGAAGCGGCCGCCTCACACAATGAGAGCACGGCGCACAATTAAACGCTGACTCGCACCTCGTCTCGTCTCGATCAAGAGGACGGAAGGAAAACAAGACGATTTCAAACAGAAAAATAGTCCCTCTTGAAATAGAACAAAACATTAAACATGAAGCTTTTTTAAGTTTGTTGCAGCAACATAACGCTGAGCCAAAAAACCCCTCTGTGTCCGTGAAGCATCATTACAGTGATTCATCTTTAAAGTCCTGTCTAATGGCTTTCTGTGTGGACTTATTAAGAAAGAGATGGTATAAATGAGAGCAGCACTCATATGCATATTTCCTGACCTTATTTCAGTCCTTGCTTGGCCTGGTTTGGTGGCTAATTAGCTTGTGCAAACGCCACCAATGGCTACAAGACAAAGCACATCCGGACAACAATTAGTCTAAAGGAGCCATTAACGAGGCTCTGCAGAAACTCACAAGTACAGATACTGCAGAGAGGAAAAATACACGTCACCTTTCACATTCATTCAGTATTTCTACATCAGGGAGGAATCACAAACTTATTGTCTCGGTTTTATCATTTCAGCAGCTTGTTCACGTGCAAACAAACACAAGACAAACAGATAAAGTAAAATTTTTAACAAGATATGCTCTCTTAAAGGGACTGTTCACCCCAAAATCACCAGCACACTGCAACTGGAGCTGCAACTAATGATTCTAATCATCATCACTTAATTTGTCGATCATTTTCCTGATTAATCAATTATTAATTGCTCTGTAAAATGTCAGAAAATTGTGAAAAATGTTGCTCAAAGTCCAAGTTGACTATTAATAGATTAATCGATTAATTGTTGCGGCATGTACATCCATAACAGGTTTGGAGCCACAGATCTGGATGTAGTAAGGAGAAGATCTGATCACAAAGTCTAGAAGATAAAAATTGATCAGTGAGTTTGCTCAGTCGTGCTCCTCCTCCATCACGTCTTCGTCCCGCTGATTGATCGTCCTGACGGCTCAGGGACTTGCAGCCATTTCTGGCTCGGTCTGACGGAGGTTAGGGGACGGGGGGCCCTTGATGAGGAAATGCGAGCTCCGCCGAGGGGGCCGTCGAGCGAGGGGAGGCCTCCCACCTCCGACGGCCCCGGCTGGGTCTGAGCGGGGGCGGGAGGGCCCGTCGCCGTGCCGGGCGCGTTCTGCACGCGAGGCTGTCAGCCGTGATCGAGTTTCCCCGTCAGTGAGAAATGTGTCATTACACCCACGTCCCGACGGTTTACACACGTTATCCTGCAGCCCGCCGCGGCGTCCTGCTGCGTCCTGATGCTCCAGGAGACGGAGGCGGAGACGGATTGATTTCTCAATGACAAAGTGATTCTGCAGGATTTAACCTGAAATGGTACTGAGCCATTTACTGCAGACGCCCTCAGACACAGAGGCAGATTCAGACAGGATACTCTTATAATCAGAGGGAGGAAGTAACTCAGTATAAATACTTAGTTACTGTACTTCAGTGGAGTTCTCAGGTACTTTTATTGAAAAAAAAAGATGTAACAAGACAAAAACAGAAAAGATGTAAAACGCCAAAAAATTACATAACAAGACGAAACAGACAGAAAAGTTGAGGTTCAGTTTGTACAGAAACAGTCCTTCAGAGGACTTTTTACTTTTCCTGCAGTAAACAGGTTGAATCAGAACGTATCTGTTCTACTGGAGTCATAAATTCAGTCTTATTTGATGCTCAAACGTCTGTTTTCTGGATTTCTGAGGTCAAACTTGTGAAGCTGACAGAATGTGAGGTGGTGACAAACCTCTGAACGAGCTCACAGCTGCCGTCTGAGAGCACCGCCGCCGCTGCCACCACCACCACCACCGCCACCGCCGCCACCGCCGCCCTTCACTCAGTCACAGTAAAACGAGAAGAGGCTCACGCGCTAATTGCCTTGTAAGTACTGCAGAAAGCAGCTGGAGATTAGCAATAACAGCTAATTAGCTGAGCTACAGTGGAAATCAAAGCTCGCACATGAGGATAAACACACAGTCTGCTGTTTGTCTGGCGATTATAAATCTTTATGAAGCTCCGGGTTGTCACGTTTGTGGATTTTAAAGCTCCGGTCTGACAGAGAGCGGCCAGTGTTGTGTTTCAGAGAGTTTCCCCCCCGAACACCAAACCCACGCTGGAACCACCAGCGGCCCGAAGCAACGCAACAGAACGCCCTAAATATGACTCCGCTCTTTACTGAGGAACATGTTCCCTCATAAACACGGTGAAGTAAGTGGGTCCCCATTAGAGAACCAATGAAACTGATTAGAGGCTCAATAAAAACACGTTGGCTGCAGCTGGAAATCAGTTCCTACACTTTGGAAAGACGCCTGAATGCATCACGTTCGACGTTTGTTAATCCGCTGCTGAAAGTAGTCCCCCTCCAGTGAGCGGCTGTTTACAGGAGAGGTTCAGCAGGCGGTAAGTGTGACAGAAACATGGAGGGTTTTTCTTCTTCTTGGTTTACTTTCCGTGGTTGGTGTTTGTATTGGAGGGCCTGACGGCGGCGGGGGGGACGGGGATTTTCCCTCGGCAGGAATCTGACATGACGTGACGTACTGTTCCTTTAAGTTCCTCAGGTCGTCCTGTAACACGGAGGGTGGCCCCCGCAGGCTGCGGTTCTACGGGTCAGAACCATAACGAGCTGCTAAAACCCCAGAAGAATTTAATTTGTCTGAGCTTCAGCGGAGAGTCGAACAGTTTAAAATGAGTCCAGATCTTATGTTCTGTCAGAAAACAGCAGCTTTTATGAATCTTAACGGACACAATCGGCTCTTATATCAGAGCGATTTAAATCTTCTCGCTGTGTTTTGTGTCGTGGTCGGACGGATGCACAGATCACATCAGCAGCACATGAATGGATGGAGCCTCACTGTTGCCCGGGCGACCGTCTCCTCCCAGAGACAAAACAACCGTCATATATCCAGAGGAGGAAGTAACTAATCCTGCGTAGTTTCCCTTTAAATCATAATAAAGAACCAACAATAAATGACCTAAAGTGACGTCATAACAGATCTAAAGAACATTAATGATGAAGGTTCTCCTGCTGCTGTTTTAATCAGCGCTGCAAAACTTTTTAAATTTACTTTAAATATATTTTCTGACACGTTCAGTGTTGGTGTAAATTCTGTTATCAACCAGTTTGTTTTATTGGTTTACTCAACACACTCCCCCACCCCCCATCCCAGTCTCTGGGTGTAATACAGCACACACACACACACACACACACACACACACACTCTCTGATCCTCTGTTTGCTTAACGGGTCACAAGTTAACTAAACACACACGCAGCATTTCCACATGTGCTCTGTTTTCATTCTGACTCGTGCACGTGTGTCTGGACTCGTAACGTCACTCGTACTGACTGAATCAAGTCGTTGTTTTTCTCACTTTAAGTTTGATTAAACAATCCTCAGGAACTTAAATTATGAAGCACAAACAACTTCACAGAACAAAATAATGAAACAATGAAGCTCTCGCTCAAACGGACGATCTTGTCGACCAATCAACAGCTCTGCCAAAACAAAACAACGTCAAATCTGGCGCCATCACTGCCGTTTATCCACCAACAACACAAAAACCAAACTGTGAGAAATCATTAACATCCTTTCTAAATATATTTATCTTTTACAGGTTCTTCCAACAGCATCTTTGAACCATCTCAAAGTGTGATTTTCTTTTCAACACAGATCAGATATTTACATTTTAATATGATTGACAGAAGACAAAAAGTACAGATAAAGATTAAAAACATGGCGTCACGTCTCTTCTCAGAGGTTTTCTGTGTGTTTCAGTAAGACGGTTGACTGAATCTCTCCCGGAGCTGATGTATGCGGCCGCGAGCTTCAGGCGGCGTCTGCAGACATCAATCTCTGCGAGACATTAAGGTTTGCTTGCACTGATTCCAAAAACAACAGGCCACATTCCTGCAGATTTACAGCCGCGGGGAGCGAGCGCTCGCCAGCGATATATGGATGTTTCAGAGGATTAGGCCAAAAAACTCCCCCACCTTTTCATTTTTCTGTTTCGGTGTCCCTCCTCTGCCGGTCGACACCAGACTGCAAATGAGTCGACCCCCCCCCCCCGAGAGGTCGCCACCGAGGTTTGAGGACGGAGCGTCTCAGAGGACATGAGCAGCTACAACAAATGTTCACTCACTTATTATATCAGATACACAACATCCAAACTTTTCTGGACAACGATGAAAGAAGACGAGATCTCAGAAAACTTAAAGAGCAACTTTAAGACAATTTTTTATACATAAGTTTGCATATTTAAATCTGAAAGTGAGGCATCATCTAATCTAATCTAAACTTTTGGTGAATTTAGGAGAAATCTACAGACACAAACAGCCAAACACCAAAATCCCAGCATGAAGCTTCTGCCTTTAAAGCTGTTTTATCTGTTTTTGCCTTCTGTTAATCCGATTAAACAACAAACACTCAAATAACTACAAATTAACACAAGTAGACGTGATGTTCATGATCTTCTGGACGTCTTTCTGGGATAAAAATGTGGATTTACATGGAAAAACTACAAATGAAACCTGTGAAAGTTGTGAGTTCTACTGGCCTCACTGAAAATATTCATTTATTAACACTTTGTGTTTCTGCAGTTTGTAACATGAAGGTCTCGTTTCCTTCATGAAAATAACCAACAAGTTCAGAGCGACTGTGGGCAGAAATGTTTTTTTTTCTCTCTCTGGTCTATAAATAGAAGAAATATAAGAAGAAACGTTTCTGTTCTCACTCAGTCCTCGTGTAATCTCAGAGCCCCCCCCCCACCCCCAACAGAGAGACTTCAGATAAAAGTGGACGAGGGCATCTTGGAAAATCATCAAGCTAAATGTTTACAAAGAGTGTGTGTGTGTGTGTGTGTGTGTAGCCCACAGAGGGTCACTGGGACTCTGTACTGTACTCAGGGGCCACATGCTGCAAAACACATCAGAGTTCAGGCTGAAATTATTTTCAGAAAGTCAGTGAGGAGAACAGAGCTTCATTTAATTATTAATTATTATTATGAGTGATGTCATCATGACTGTAGGGTGGAGTTTGATTCAACACATTAATGACTGATGATGAAATTTAGGGAAAAAAGACGGAAACAAAAATATTGTTGTGGAAACTGTGAAGACACGTGGCTAAAGATTTTAATTTCACGTAGCTTATTAATCACGCTTTAATTGGTAAACAAAGTTGATTTTCTTTTTAAAAAATGCAAAAATATCACATCAAATATCTTAAACATTCATCTGCCACGCTAAATATCAAAAACAATAAATAAATAAGAGTGGTTCCTATCAGAGTTTATTTAGGTTTAAAATGGCTAAATCCAGATTAATTCTTTCTTAACCAGATTAGAATAAATAAATAAATAAATAAATGTTTGGCTCTGTTAAGTTTAAAAAGACAGTGAAAACTGTTGATTTGTGGCTCCCTGGAACAAAATATTACCTGTTTTGCTTAATAACTAAAATGTTAAATGTTACTTTGTTTGTTAACTAAAGAAATAAGCTAATGTTGCCGTGTTCGTGAGCTAGCCATAAAGTAAAGAAAAGTTACACTGTTTGCTGGTTAAGATGACACTGCTGTTTTTATCTGATTATTCTGTCAGTTTGAATTGTTTTAAAAATGTCCTGCACATGAACGACGAGTTAATAATCTCAACACGGCGCTCAGATCTTCTTCTCTGATAAATAAACCATCAGGTCCAGCTGACGGTCAAACAGTTTGTGAGTAAGAAGTGTTTAGTGTTAGTCGGTGTGTGTTAATGTCAGGGGGCTCTTTTTCTCCTCCTCCTCCTCCTCCTCCTCCTCCTCCTCCTCTGGGCAGGGCCTCATTTAAACAGCACAGAGAAAAGAGCCTCCGCCTCCTCCTCCTCCTCTTCTTCTTCTTCTTCTTCTTCCTCTTCTTCTTCTCAGGAAGATTAGTGGCCGTCCTTTTGGAGTAGGAGGAGGATGCTGAGCCTTTTTTTCGGTCACATTTTTCTCTGCCAGCGGGCCTGACCCCCTGAGCGCTCTCTGTGCAGCAGCTCGCCGGCTCGCGGTGGGGGCCCGCGCGTCCAGCCACCATCAATTACTCACTGTCCTGCAGCCAGATAAAGAAATCCGTCCTTATCACTGACTCACCTCTCTTAAAACACTGTTTACTCAGCCAGAGCCCGTCTCCATTCATCTAACTGAGGGGCTTTTGTCCACAGCTCAGGATTCATCACAAACTTAATCCCAGTGTTTCTACTGGGCAGACTGGTCACCAGTCCTCTGATCCAGTTTGACTCTCAGAGACAGAGACAGATGTCTTTATTTGTCTTTTATTTAATCCACCTTCCTGTCAGAAACCCTGAGCTGCTTAGCAACACGTTACAATAAGTAAAAACTTTTCATGTTGATTTATTTAAACTCTACTTTTACTCTTTACTCACGTACATTTTTGAGCCAGTAATCCACTTTTTACTTTGCTGTATTTGCCATTTATACCTCGTCACAATTATCACTGTCACGATAACCACAGTTTTGAAATATTTTAATAAATACACAGGCTGAGACGATGTTGGACTAATGTTGTAATACTGAGGGACAGTCAAGAGAAACTGTGTGAATGTTAAGCATCTAAATAATGACATCAAAATCTTTTTTTAATAATTTCCATTCCTCATTTAATTCACTTTTTATATTTTTCTATAAATTTCCTGTGAAATTTCGAGGTCTAAATCCTGTTGCCGTGGATACGCCTCTTTTTCTTCCTTCCTTTGGGATGTTGTGTCTGTTTAGCCTGTTTAGGTCCGCCTCCCCCGCCCCACCCAGAGTGCCCCGGGGCAGCCGAGGAGGTGCTAAGTACCGAGGGTCCCTCCCTGAGGAGCCTCCAGACTCAGCAGAAAGATGCTGGGAGGCTGCAGGGAGGGAGGAGGTGGGGGGGAGGAGCTGAGGGAGGGAGGAGCATCAATCTCCCTCTCGAATGACAAACTCACTCTGGGTAAGATGAATGTCACAAGCCACCAAAGACAGTTAATCAAATCATTAGCAGCACCCAGTCGTTTCCTCTGGCCTAGTTTACTGAGGAGAGGAGAGGAGAGGAGAGGAGAGGAGAGGAGAGGAGGAGAGGAAGAGAGGAGAGGAGAGGAGAGGAGAGGAGAGGAGAGGAGAGGAGAGGAGAGGAGAGCAGTAGAGCAG
>JAJHUR010118881.1:554-14938 GCA_027495735.1 Lutjanus campechanus
AGATGACCGTAGGCAGAGGCAGGCTAACACATCCTATTGACTCCCAGTGTTTGAGCTAAGCTAATTAGCGGCAGGCGAGCTCCGTCAGTCTCTCCCTCGCTACTGCATGCACAGTTGTAAGAATGGTGTCTATCTTCTTGTCATGTACTCGGGAGTGAGGCAAGACACGAAAACAAAAAAATGTTGGCGTATCCCTTTAAGAAAAATAGGGGACATCTAAAGACATAATGTACTGTGTTGTGTGCAGCTAGTTTCCTCAACTGGCCAAGAATTCTGGCTCGTTTTTCATCAAAAACAATGCCTTCAGGAAACACCACGTCACATATACGAGTTAAAGTGGTGTCACATTTAAGGAAGGCTGGGTTAAGTTGCATTAAATTGCTTTTTCTGTGTTGTTTTTAATTAAGTTTATGTTTGAGCCATCAAAAAATGTTTTAGGGGCTTAGTGGTCCATGGGGTCAGTGTGTAAAAATATAAATGTATATCCCTGTTTTCTCAGTTTTCTCGCACCATGGAACCACTTTTGAGTTTTTTAAAAATATTTAAAATATTTAAATTAATAGTTTTGTTTTTTTTTATCTCAGCCTTTATTAATTTAATTCCCACTTTAGTGTTTGCTAACAAACTACATGAATCTACTCACCTCACTTTTCTCTTCTGTTCTCTTCTCCCCACACTGATACAGCAACACACACACACACACACACACACACACAGAGACAGAGCTCACCCTGCACACCCCCCACCACCCCACCCCCGCTTCTCTCTCCCCTGTACAGTCTCTGTCTGATCTGTTCACTTCCTTCATCAGCAGGATGTTTTATTAAGTCGCCAAAAATACAGCTCGCGTTTTCGTTTTTTTTTTTCACCCATGATTCCGTTTTCACAGCAGCAGCTGAGCCTCATGTGGACACGGATTGTTGTTAATGAGATCACAAATTAAAACGATTGAAACCATGGTGGCACGAAATGACATCAGGACCAACCAGGTGTACACAACAACTGCAAGTAGACCCATACATTAAACACGAGACTCGCTCTCCGTGTTTCTCTGCAGAGTCAGTGTGTAAATGTCAGACTCTTCTCACACAGAGTGAACAGAGTGAGGGAGGGGTAGATTGTCATCTAATTAATCACACATGGTTTCATTGTTTCAGAGAGATTTTAAAAATTAACGTACCAAAATAAAAGAAAGTCTGCCTGTGTAAAACACTGCAACATCATGCTGTTCACAGACTGGTCCGCCGTCATGAGTTTGTGAGAAACAGAGGGTCGTGTTTAGAAGGGAACCTTAGACCTGCAAAAAGATTGCAAAAGTGATCATTTTAACAGAAACGAGTTCAAATTGAGTTTGGAGTTTTGCAAATTAAGGGTTCCCTCCTAGAGACGACCAACAGAGCGAAATGCAAAATTCCATTTTTGAAATGAATTTGTGGTGGCCCATGATTTAACTCTGGCAGGCTGCCTGCCACAAATAAATGAATGTATGGGAAGCACTGATATTTACTTAAAACAATTTGTTATATTTAAAATAAAAGGAGGAAAGGGAAAGTGCCTTTCATTTGTATCTAGTTTACACAGAATTATCAAAAAGTAGCCATGAGGCATGTATAGACAATTTTTTCATAGAATTTACAGAAAACATATCGCACAGCTCTATTACAGTTCCATGACCACTCCATGAGCATCTCAAAAGCCATGAATGTTTCACAGGACCGAACTGTACTTCGTGCCCATTTTACCTAATCTGAGCAGAGGAAACGCAAGGACAAATCATAGTTATTGTTCACATAAAATATGTGTTGTGTTGCTTTATCATCCCTTAAACACACAGCTGTCTTACCACTTTGGAGCACTTAAATTCACAAGGCATCACAATGCAAAAATTTAAAATAGATCCCTGTATCATGTTTAAGAGGTTTATTATTTTTTGTTTGAGGCTTTGATCTTGACCTACGGTTTGTTTATTTTTCTTGCCTAAAGAAAATTCTTACATTTTATTTCAGGATTTGGAATGCCTACTGGTGAACACTTGACAACATCAGCACATTTATCTTTACGCCACGCTGATGTGCAGATTGATGTGTCTAATGCGGTTCAGAAAAATCTGACATCTGAAATCTGTGTGGATTAAATATCAACTGTGTGAGTGGGTGAAACCTGGGGCCACCAAAATGGTTGAAGGGACTCTCCCAACTCTGACACACACTCACATACATTAGCACCCACACACACACACACTTTAATACCTATTTTTTTCACATTTTTAGGCTGACAAATCAAGAATTATGAAACTGTTTTAAATTCTCTCCTGCACTTTAATCATCACATCATTTCAAACACGTGCTGCCACGTGCTGTCTACTTGTCTCTTTGTCTCTCAAACACACACACACACACCTTCTATCAGATTTTATTATTTGATCGCTGAGAAAGAACAGCGATGAAAATAGAATGTGCGAGATGTCAATCAGGCATTCATCACATATTGTACTGTCTGTGTGTTTATATGTAGCCTTCAAATGATACTTTTATGATAACTCACATCTGTCTGTCTCTCAGGCTGCTGTTTTCACATTCTTTTTACATTTTTCCTAGAGGAGGGACCATACAGACAAAGAGAGAAGGAACGCTTACATTACGGCAGCTGCATTTTTTAAGTAGACATCACTCTGCACAAATCATCAGTTCCACGACTACTGTATGTGAATACTGTGTACTAAAGTGTAGAAACACAATATAACAGGCACAGATGGAGGAGCATACAGTATGTAAAGACATTGGTCTGTATTTTTCCAATTAAATAAAATTACATATGCAGGTAAAAAAAAGAAAAATGAATGTGTCCAAAACATTTGTATATATCAGCTATCCCCATGACTAGAGCTGCAATGATTAATTGCTTAATCAATTATTAATAGATTATTAAGTGACTTGCCAACTATTTTGATCGTTGATTAATTGGTTTGAGGATTTTTTACGAAGAAAGTCAAAATTCTTTGATTTCAGCTTCGTAAATGTGATTATTTTTTGGTTCTTTTACTCCTCTCTCTCTCTGTGAACTCAATATCTTTGGATTGTGAGTAAAACACGACATTTAAGGAAGTCATCTTTGGCTTTGGGAGACACTGATTGACAATTGTCACCATTTTCTGACATTTTAAAACATACAAATATTAATCGAGAAAATAATCTACCAATTAATCAACTAAAAATAATTCTTAGTTGCAGCCCTGCTCATTACAAGTTAACATTTACATATTGGCATATATTATGTTCATAAATATGCCCCAAAAATGCACTATTTCATCAAATAATCACAGAAATACATTTAAATTTCAGACAGTTCTAATCTAGTCTAATTGAATGACTATTAGATACCTTCACATATCAGTTATCATAGAGACATTTAATCAGCATTCTGATGGTAGAAACTGATTTTAATGGTCCAGCAGACATAGGTGCTCTTTCATATTATATGAAACAGTCATGAACATGGAGTTGTGAAGGACTTAATCCTGACTACATTAGTCTTTCTAGAAGCTCCCAGTGCTCGGGAAACAGGCTATTGTACTGGCATGAATGGAAGAGCAGAGGGAGAGAGAGAGAGAGGAGAGGAGTAATTTATGCAGAACTTGGAGAAATGATAGAGAGAGTAGACGAGGGAGGGAGAGACGGAGAGAGAGGCAGACAGACAACAGACAAGCAGTGTAATTTATGCAGAGCTGTGAGCTCCAACAGGACACTGTGTCTAAGAGTGAGACCATGAAAGTGACTGTTGGACTTGTTGGTTTGTCAGGACCTCATAAACACAGTGTAGTAAATATGATGATGGATACACATGACAAGACTCATGACACATGTAGTGGGAGAAAATGTTGAAACACCTGAGGGTTAACTTTTGAAACTAGCTGATTTGATGGATAACTCCACAAAGAAGATGAATTATTAGATCGTTGATTGCAGAGCAGCACCAGAGAGAGCTTGCGACAAGCAAAGAAACTATTTACATCTGACCTTTAGTGATTTATGATAAAGTAATATTGTGATATGTATTCATAAATTTGCATTTAGTGATCAGACAATCATTGAAAAGCACCACATAAACACAGGTGTAAATATATGGAAACAAATAAGGGGAAATAAGGATTTAAATCTTATAAGCAACTGATAGATAGTCTGGAATTGAAGTTTTAGGTCTGAATTGAGCTTATTTAATTTAAGCATTTTTAATCTAGTTTTGAACAAGGGTACTTGAATTTTCTTGCCTGGGAACCAGACGAATCTGCGAGCACATGTTTCATTTGCTCTGGCAAGAACATCCAGCCACAGAGATGCAACCAATTAAATCATTTATTTAATATTTGACAGGTTTGATACGATTGACAGAGTTGCATCACTGGTCCAGATTTAAAAAGTCATACATCACATGTTTTGAGCACAGCAGGATCATGAAACTCAGATCAAACTGTCAAACTGGGCAGTGGTCAGTTCTGTGTTGTCACTGTGTTGCCGATTTCTTGCCTCAAATGTTTCAGAAACAGATTATAGTGTACTGTTTAGCTGTAATTTGAAAGTTCGAGACCAAGCGGCCATTTTTTCCCTGATGGAAAACGGGCAAAGCACCACCCTAACTTGCACATGTCATTCAGTGCTACATCACACTGCTCTGATTGGTTGTAGATCTATACATTTGCATCCAGAGTATTTTGCTCTGCGTTCCTTAGAAACTGACTGGGCAAGAAAGAAAGAAAAAAAAAAAACATTTAACATTGAACCCTGGGAAATTCAGACCACATACATGTAACTTGGTGGTTTTTAATATGAAATATTCCAGTGCAATAAATTGAATAGTATTTAAGTTCAGTGGTGATTAAATTTCACAATTAGGTGTTCAGGATCGTCTAAGATTCAGACATGTTTGGGGCTGACTGGAATCTTTTTTTTTTTTTGTGTGTAGGACATCATTTGTCCCAATTCTTAAGAATGGGTGATGTGTTATTATTTTAATATGCATGAGATCCTTGTGAATTAGCACTAGAAAGAGAGATAATGAAGGGGTTTTTGGTGGTCGAGGTGCAAGGCGTTGATAATTTTCATGTTGCACATTTCTATTTCTGTTTCCCAACTTAATTTTAAAGTGGTGAAACTGTCAAGTCAAAGTGTGGCTCACCACAGTGGCTGGTAATTACATGGCGAGCATATACATCGCATAACTCGACCCCTAACTCACTCATCGCTCGGCTCTCAAGTCATGCAACTCATAACTCAACACTGCACTGTGGGTTTGAGATAGAGGAGAAAAGAGTGAGTGAGAGAGAGAGAGAGAGAGATGAAAGAGAAATGGAGGATGAGATTAGAAGAGCGAGAGAGCAAAAGAGGGCTGGAAGAAGGAGAAGGATGGTGAGAGATGAAGAGCAAAAGAGCACGAGAGAGAGAGACTGGTGTGGCTAGCCAAGCAGAAAAGGCTGTCAGTCTCTATAAAAGATCTCCTCTGTCAGATTAGTATGAGAGAGCTTCTCCAGCACTGCCTCCCTCTCTTTCTCTTTTCACCCTCGTGTCTCTCACTCTTCTTCTCTTGCATGATTCTCTCACTCCATTTCCCTCTTCATGTCTCTCTCCCGTTTGTCTTTGCTCTCAGAATAATTCATAATCATATATGGAACTGTTACTGCTTTTATTTTAGCGTGTCAGATTAGCATTGATATATTTTTACACACAAGGCTCCGCCTGTCTGTATTCTCTCAGGCAAAGGGGGCTTGTACATATAAATTACTGTGTTGTTGTGTTGCTGAGTGAGTGAGTATTTGCTCACAAGGCTTTTGTTCAAGGCTGGGAATATCATTAGTGATAATTAGTCTGTGATAGGAGCTCTGGCTGAGGAAGAATGACTACATGACACAACACAGAGCCGGAGCTCAGGCTGGATTCAGCGTTGTGGGGGAATGGTGATGGGCAGTTTTTCCATCTCTTCCATCTATTATCTCTGACAGTAATGTTTCATGACACCTTGGTCTCCTATAGTCCCCTATGTGATTCTTATTGATTTTCCACAAGTTGTCACTCTGCTGAAAGTAACATTGTCCATCCACGCAAGCTCTACCACGATATGTCAACACATTCCCCAAACCTGACTTTATCCCACATCAGTAAAGGGTCAGAAATAATATTTAAAGTTATTACAAGGACGTTTTAACTGATTATGAAATGACTCTCAATTTAATACTGATGCGTCTATATGATCAACATAAGCAAACTAGACCACCAAGATGGGCTATTTCTATATACTTATTCTTAATGTCTGCCGCCATGTTGGATTCTTCTTAAAATCAGATGAAACAAGCCTGTGTTTACATTTTTCCAGACAAAGTTACAGTGAGTTGTATGTTAGCCAGTTATAAAGAAGCAGGAGGAGATTTTTATTTAAATAATTTTATTTTTGACATCAAGCCTTGGCGATATAGCTGAAAAATCTATCACAATAGTTAAGTTTCATATCAGTTGATATTGATAATTACTGATCATATAGGTCGTGATTGACAACTGTACTCAAAAGGGTTGAAGTGGGTAAGGTGATAAAATAAGTTTGTTGTGTTATTGCAGGGCGATATGAACAAAATCAAATATCACAATATTTTTTACCAAATACCTTGATATCAATATTGCGGCAATATTGCAGGTATGACTGTTGGTGCTTTCACAAAATATTAACATTGGGTTTGCAAATTTTCTGCATTTTTCTTAACCAATAGTTGAAAATGCAAACAATCCATTTATCATTTATAATAATAATTTGTCTTTTCCCATTTCCATTTTTTTCCCCTCATTTTAAGTTTAGGTTTCCTTTTTCAACAAATGCCTTGGCCAGGAAAGGCAATGTCAATTAATTATTGATTAATACATTTTTGATCAGTTAAATTCTTAACAGCAATTAAGACATTAATCATTAACATCTCTGCTTGACATAATGAGATTTTTGATGAATAATCATCAGTAATGTGGATAAAATGACTAAGTGGGTAAAGACAAGTAATAGAACAGTGAAAACAGTCTGATAAGTTCAGAAAAGTACATCCGTTACTGTAAAACAGCCTTAAACAAAACAGGAAAGACAACGCTTATGACTTTTTTTTATTGCCGCGTCCTACTTGACATTATAGTTTGTGGGTATTACAGTGGAAAGTTTACTGCTCTTGTCCACAGGAGCCTGTCAGGCATCAGTTTTAGAGGTAAAATGGTATGAAAATTTCAAATCACGATTATATCATGGTTTTCAGTGTTGTGACGGTGCTGCTAAAATGTGCTGAAAATGTTCAAAACATACTGATACACACACTGAAATAATTTCCCCAAGTTTTATATTGAAAACCTGTCAGTGATTTGAAATGGCCTCATGTTCTTTGTGATGTCAGTGTTTTCACTGCGCTGGTGTCTGGGAGACTAGGCAGTGTTTTCTGTGAGTTTTTCAAAGCACAGTAATCAAACACAGTTTTACTGTTTTACAGTTTTACAGTTTCATTTAAATTTGAAGCGGTAATACTAATTGTCAGGAATTTTATTACAATTTGTTGTTAAACCAGTTTTTGTTTCATCCTTTGTCAATTTTCTATTCACATTTCTTCTTCTTGAGGCATTACTTGTTTTTCATCTTTCTTTCACCAAGTGCCAGTTCCTCATATGTGCAGACCTACTTGGCAATAAATCTGATTCTGGAAGGAGGACAACAATGAGATAAATTCAGTTAAAAATACGGTTATGGAATCTAATAAGGATAGTTTACAAAGCCAGACAGATATATTAGTTGGCCAATATTATCAGCCTGATATTGGCTATGCAATGTTTCGGGGAGGGTGTTTGTTTTATAGCCAGAATTTGATTAATATTTGATCCTTTTCTTGATAAAAGTTCTATTTGTGTTTTTTTTTATTTATAATTATTAAAGAATATCAATGAAAGTTTGCTGTTTGAGTGCCCTGAGATCATTTTGAATTATACATATATATAAATGAATAATATTGGCTGATATCTGATTTTTTTTACTCCCTAATGTCAGTATCTTAGTCATTTTTTAAATTTACTTTCTCAATTATTCTCCTTTTTTCATCTACCTTTATTCAAATTTCTTTGAAAACTGTTAATGTCATTGTTATTCTAACTTGTTTTATTATTATTTGTTGGGATTATGGGTTGGGAAGGAGTCAGAGTGATCTACATAGCTATAAAGACATTTGGTACCTCTGTTTATATACTTTTGAGAAGAAAAGACCGTAAGAGACTACAAATTGATAAATAAAGTATATAAAAAAATAACGTTAGTATTGGCATTGGCCCAAAATCCACTTTCGGTTGATTAACACATGTCTTTAATTGTATTTTCTTCAACCTTGTTTTTCTCTCTGTCTCTCTTCAGTCATACTCAGTGGGTATGGGCAACGAGGACTTCAACATCCCGCCCATCACTCCCCCCACCCTGCCAGACCACATGCTGCCCCCCCATCTCCCCCATGATTCCCCCGCCGGACAGTACCACCCTCTGGACCCCCCTTCCAGCTCAGCTCCACACCACCCCTACCAGCTGCAGGGCATGGATCTGCCCGGCATGCCCGGTACCCAAGATGGAGCTGCGATGTTGAATCAAGATGGTGGCACGTTCAGCCCGAATGGCGGCCCAATGACCAGTACTCTGTCTGTGGTAAGTGCTCATAAATAAGTCACACATATTGATGGCAGTTGTGCTTTAGTAATACTGAAAGTGAGGTGATATGCAGTCAAATTTGAAAGTTGGCATGAGAAAACATGACCTTTAGTCTGTCAAACCACCTGTTAAACGAGGCCCTGCACACCCACACGTGTTTCACAAGTTCTTGCTGATTAGGCCTTTATTTGGGCTGAAATAAGAAAGAGCTGTGCTCCACAAAACAATACCCATACTTAAAGATCCTCTACAGACGAGACACATATCTAGTGTTATGTTTTCATGTGCCATCAAAGTCAGATGTTGTAGTGTAAAGACAGAGAAAGATGGATGGGTCAATCTTTACAAACAAAAGAGCCATTTGAAAGAAAAGAAAAAAAACTGCCTGGAGCCACAACAATTAAATTCTCTATTTTCCTCAGAGACTTTCAATTTTTTTGGATTTGCCATCCATAGCTAGCTTATGGAGAATCAAGACTAGACACTAGGGATGTAACAACACCAAAAAAACAATAGTACAATATTGTGATAAAAAGCCCATCATACGATATTTATCATAATATTAAAAGAATAAAGACAGCTTGAATAAAATTGCCTTTATTAGATAATATGATGTGTTGAGCATTTTTTGTTCATATGAAATGTGTTTTTCCTTGTAACAAAAAGTGCTTCTGCTGCTTTGCTTCTTTACTAAAATAATATAAAAAGTAGCAGCCATGACAGTATGTGCAAAAATGGCATGAATTGTCTTTGGCAATGTTTGCATTATGTATGTAAAACAAAAACAATGCATCAGTCAGTAGCAGTCCTTTTATGAAATAAAAAATTTTAGCTGACAAAATATTTAAACATTTTTTTATTCCATGCACAGGTTACACATTTTTATAGTTGCAGAATGTAGGAATCACTAAGTGCTACAACAATGATAAATGAAAATTAAACATAAGAACCATCAGTCATTTCCGTCAAAGTCACCGGGAGCCACTGGAGAGGAGCTTAAGAGCCACAGTTTACCGTCAGAGAGCAGTAAAGAAACCAGAAAATATTCACATTTATAAACTGACATCAGAGAATTTGGATATTTTTAATTAAAAAATGGCTAAAAGCAATTATTTGATTATTAAAATTGGCTTCATGTCCCATCTAAGTTATGTCACGTACCTTAACTTCTTTAAGTTTTGTTATGTACCTTAAATAATATAACATGTTATATAGTCTACTTAGATGTTGCTTATTTATTGTTGCTGACTTGACTATAGATCCTGCACATGTAAAACTGACCTTAGAGGGGTACCTACAGTGTCATAGTTTGAAGCCGGTGACCAAACAAGAACGTGTTGTATGTGGATGTGTTAAACTGACATTTAAGGTGAGCACAGAGACGCCCCCCGCCTTCAGTACAGACATTCTGCACAGTGAAGCTCAACTGTCCAAGTGAAGGAACAAGAAGAAAAACACATTTGAGTGGAGGGGGATTTCAAAAGAATGATAGAAATGAAAGTTGGCTTGCCCTGAATCAGTACATGCCCACACAGTCCTTAGAAGAAGTCCAAGCAGACACAATAAGTGACACCTGTCTTGATTGACTAAGGCTGTGTAGGAGCTTTGAAACAGACCTTTTTTTCACCGCGGACATTTTGACATTGAATCATCATGTTATATGATAAAATTATACTAATTAAGGTTCTGTTCCATTAAGGTCAAATAGAGTCAGGTGCTGCTATTGTGCCTGTTGGCTCATTGAAAAGACTCTGCCACACTAAATGGAACAAGACCTTAGTTAGTATCATTCACAACACCTATGTTTACTCTAATCTTTTGTATCAATATGTCTAAATGTCTATTAACACACAATGCACCTGGGGTTTCAGGGTCCCACAACTGTTGGAAGAAGTTAGCCTTCAAGGCATTCTGCCAGAAAGCCCTTCTTGGTTATGTTTAGGGAGAAAAAGTTAGTTTGGGTTCAAATAGCAAGATTTCTGCCCTGAAGGCTTTTCAAAAGTGTGGCCCATCATTGGGAACATCTTTGTTTACCCTACTATTTCATTTCAGTATGGCTGGCATGAAAATGTCCATTGTACATATATATATATACATATATATATAAAATACTAACAACAAAAAATAGTATGAAGAGAAACAAACTGAAATTGTGTACAGCATATTGTGCTTGTCTTAAAGAAAGGTTTAATGAGCAGCAATTCCAGAAGAAATTCAATGTTGGACAATGGTTGTAAAGTCTGGGTCAGTTCAAAGTGACATTCAGGACTGTGACAAAAATTTCATTTTGAGCTGCTTAACGTTATGTTTTCGCCAGCCAAGTAAAACCTATACAGTGTTGCAAGAATGAGCCCTAAAACCCAGAATTCAGTTATAATATGAGCACTTCCAGCTCCCTCATATCAAAGTCAGTGGGTGTTTCAAATGGGTTTTTTTGGTTACATGTCTGAAATAAAGTCTGTGGTTAACAGCGTAAGAGATTTTCATGTTTTGTTCCATGACATAAAATATGTCAGTAAATAACCCACGTGTGAATTTTGAGGCATTTACTTTTTCTAACAAGTGACTAAATGAGACTACAGAGGTTGTTGGGCTCTAGCAGAAAAGGTGTAGACACTACTTACTTTTTGTCGGGAAGTTATGTGACCGTAGCTTTTTTACTTGTGGTGCTTGCGTTTACACTTCAAAAATCATAAAAGTGGTGTACATTTGTGAAGATTATCTTGCTGAACAGAATGTCAGTTGTTGTTTGCCACACAGCTTATTTTCTGCACCAAAAGCCTATGGAAAAATTTCTTAGGCTTTTTGTGGAAGAAACAAAACAAAAATGCATCATCCTTGCAGCACGTCACAACAACATGGGCGAGGGCATCAGAAGCTTGGGCGTCTGGTACATGTAGGCACGGCTCCGCAAGCAGGAGAAACTCTGCTCTCTTTTTTTTTGTTTTGTTTGGTCAATATAGCAGCACTGAGGATGTTATTGCTTCACTTAACTACATTTACCATCAACACTGACTGGAAATCCACAAAAAAGTAGTATAATGTCACTTAAAGCAATATTTTGCCATATTCTGTATGAACAGCAGACACGTACATGGTGTTGTGGGACCAATTTTAGACATTTCCATGAAGGCTTGATAGTTTTATTGCAGAAAAAAAATCTCTCATCAATGAAATGATTGAAACTGAAGTGAATTCAAGTAGACCAGCTGCTGCTCTCCAACATGAAGAAACACTGTGAACACAGTCACCTTGGTTTGTGCTTGATACTCAAAAGACATATTTTTGAACGGACTGTCACTTTGTGTCCTGCTCAAAGACACTTTGACTTTACTTACTGTATTAGGAGAAAACTGAGCATCTCAGCGGGTCTTATACTTGAACTGACAGCCAGCTGATATATATTAACCATATTCTTTCATATTTTATTCAGTTTAACTGAGTGAAATAGGATATCGCCCGGGGCAGTGTTATTTGAATCATGGCAGCTGGTCGATGTGACATTTTCCTCATATTTTAAGTCTCCGTTTCACAGTAAAGTGAAAATCTTGCTTTTAGCTGTGACATTCACATGTGGCTGACTGTGTCATACAGTAAAGAAATGAAAGCGCCACCTCAGACTGAGGTGCTTCAACTGTCAGAGAAACCGGGTATTCAGTGGGGCGATAGATCCATATGTGTCAGGATCTGTAATAAAGATTTCTCTCATTTTGTTAAGAATGAAACTTTCTCACCTCCCACCTCTGATCTTTGTTGTCTCCATCTCCATATTACACTTACCTGCTGTAATATTAAGTGCCAGTTTGAAACCTCAGCTCTCAACCTTGACTGTAGTTAAATTAGAATGACGATAACATAGAGTGTTTTTTAATAACTTTAATTAAAATCAGGTTTTTTTTCTCTTTTCTTTGATTGGGACTAACTTTAGTGTTAACTGTGTAACAGTGGAGATAATTATTTTAGTGGCCTGAAGGCTCTTATTTTCCATCTCTGTCTGTCTCAGTCCTACCTTTTCTCTCTCTCGCCTTCTCTCTACCTCGCTTTTATATTCTCATACTAACATTCATTTACTGCCAGTCCATGAATGATGGTTGCCTGGCAACCGTGCCTGGCTCAGCCTAATCGGGATTGGGGGGGGGGGGCTAGAAAGATTCAAGTCAATGTGTGTGTGTATTATTCCTAGAGCAGGCAAGACTACTCAGTTGCAGTTAATATTGAGATCTCGACTGCTCTTTTTTTTTTCTTTTTTTTTTTTTTCTTACTTCTGGCTGGTGTCTGATTGAAGGTTAATGTCTGAAAATATTAGCTTAGAGAACTTAATTTTCTGCTTTCCCACTGCTGATTTTGCTCTAACTGGTTCAAAGTCACAGTCCATGATGTTTGTATTTAACTGTAGTAAGTGCTTTTCTTTTGTCTGTTGTGTACTGATTTACACAAAAGTGATTCAACTTGCAGTCATTTCACAAGACATTTCTGGTCTGAATGTAGCAACAGTACGTTATTTAGAACAAACAGAAGAACTGAGCAGTTTGCATGAACAGTGGTATGGATGAACAAAGGGAAAGAGCACCACCCTACAAGGACAAATGCATTACAGTACCATTAGGCAATACAACCATTCATCATGAGACTACAGTTTTTATGATGCACTTTATACCAAGTTTGTAATCCTTTAATATCTTTAGTTTTATTAGGCCATTGTTGGCCATCATGTAAATCAATGAGATGCTTTATGGAAATATTGGATTTATAGGACTTTTGTGCCAATGTGATAATAAAGCTTGATGCTACAACCTTTATATTACAGGTTAATGGATTAAAAATAGACATTTGCATTTCAGCTATTGAATTAAAAGGAAAATTCACCACATTTTATGTGGATGCCCAGTCAGTGTAAACATGGTAGATATAGTCAGTTGAAAGCAATAAATTCCTCAGTGCAGCTACATTGATCAAGAAAGCGGTGTTGTCCTGCTCGCTGAGCTGTGCTGGCTGTGCCTACATGAACCAGGATGCATTGCATGTGAGTTTTTGAGGCCCATGTTGCTGTATGTCAACACCCTACAGAACATTAGGAGAAAAAATCGAGCATGTCCCCTGGTTACCCAGAGGTGGACACTAGAAGATTCAAGATAAAAGATATAAAACCAACATGGGAGGAATAACAGACTTTGCAGCAGGAGAACTCAATATAGCACACACTGTGAAATTTATTGCTTCAACTGACTACATTTACCATCATCACTGACTGGACATTCACATAATTAATGGTGATTTTTTTTTTTTTTGAAAGTTCCAGATTTTTTATTTTTGTTTCCCCAGAAATTTTAATTTGTGGTGATATGTATCAATATCATGACATAAAATGTCATACAGTGTGATAGGCTACAGTATTTCATCTATATCAGCCACCCTTAAATTACAGTTCTGGGCACACACTGTGATTTCTCATTTTAAAATCAGGTATCCATCATTATGATGCATATTTTTCACTGTACATCAGGGGTGTCAATCTGCCAGCCCCCACCCGTTCTCTCTTTTTCAATTTAATTATTTGTCTAGTTGTTTTGTTCCAGTTAGAGCTCCCTTTCATGTGCAATGGAAAATATAATTTATATGTGTGTGTATATATATATGTATGTATATATATATATATATATATATATATATATATATATATATATATATAT